>VUQH01058677.1:0-24014 GCA_015106775.1 Etroplus canarensis
ATAACAAAGGAGTGGCTTCGGAACAACTCTGTGACCGTTCTTGACTGGCCCAGCCAGAGCCCTGACCTAAACCCAATTGAGCATCTCTGGAGAGACCTGAAAATGGCTGTCCACCAACGTTCACCATCCAACCTGACAGAACTGGAGAGGATCTGCAAGGAAGAATGGCAGAGGATCCCCAAATCCAGGTGTGAAAAACTTGTTGCATCGTTCCCAAGAAGACTCATGGCTGTACTAGCTCAAAAGGGTGCTTCTACTCAATACTGAGCACAGGGTCTGAATACTTATGACCATGTGATATTTCAGTTTTTCTTTTTTAATAAATTTGCAAAAATTTCTACATTTCTGTTTTTTTCTGTCAAGATGGGGTGCTGAGTGTACATTAATGAGAAATAAAATGAACTTTTTTGATTTTGGCAAATGGCTGCAATGACACAAAGAGTGAAAATTTTAAAGGGGTCTGAATACTTTCCGTACCCACAGTTAAAAAGAAAAAAAATCCCATGTACTTAAATATGAACTCCTTTATCAAAAACATTTGATCATTATGAAAATAGCTTTTCTGTAAATAAAAGCAACAGCAATACAGAACAGAATATAGCACTATGATTTATAAGTTAGCAGTGCAACAGTTTTTGTCGATACTGCAATGATTCCTATGAATGGCATAATTTCTTATTGGTTTTTTGAACTTTTTCTTTACGAGCTCAACATGACATCATGTTAGCTTAAGAATTTTAAAAAAAAGGAATTCACTACAAACATTTTAACTTATAAAACATAGCTGACTTCACAAGACCAATGCCAGCTGTCTCAAACTAAATGGTTACATGTATTTCAGGATAACATAAGACAGATAACACTTTGGGTGTTGTTAATAAGAACTGAAATATTAAATTCCTTTAACATATCTGATTGCCGGTCTGTTTTAGATACTTTGCTAAAGAAGAAGTCTTTCTGTCTTTGGTCTGAAAAGCACTGTATTATTGTTTGGATACTGCCAATGTTCCCTCTAAGCTGTGTGCTTGCATGCGCGCTGCATAGATTTGCTGTGCGCATGTGCGCTGCATAGACTTGCTGTGCGCAGAGGACGTAGGAGCAGTGTGTGATTGTGCAAGCACGCAGCTCAGAGGGAATGTTGGATGCTGCCTTTTGTGAAACAATTATCACTTCTTGGTCGTCTGTATCAAATGCAAAGCACTTTGATACACAGCCCTTCTTATTACTGAGGAAGATAGAGCTATCAGCTAGTCAGCACTTTCCACATGTAGTTTTTGCTGTACCATTTGAAGTTTTCCCTGTAACCAAGCCACAGGGGCCACACACAAGTGCACTCCTAGTGCAAGTCCCAAACCTGGGTAAATGGGGAGGATTGCATCAGGAAGGGCATCTGGTGTAAAATCTGACTACTCGGGACAGTTATTGCAGAAAATTAGTATGGCAGGCAGCAGCTGTATGTTACTTTGATAGATTATGGTTGTGTATAGTCTCCTTGGGTCTGAGACTGTTTGTCATGTTGGGCATTGAACGTTTAATCTAGTATGTAAGCCTGGATTGTATTTTTGTGTATCAAAGAGGTAAAATGCAGTTTGTAAATCGTTTTCAACACTTGTAGCTTAAAAGTACTTAAAGCATTTAATGCAAGCATTTAAACATGCCCTGATTGCCTTGTGAATTATTTTTAATTCATTATAAAAGAGAGTGCTGTGTGTTGGTAAACCTGAACTTCAGCTACATAACAAGGTGTGCGCTTGCCCTGTATCTGATAACAGAGTTTTTTGTAAAATATGATCCATTTGAGTGCTTGTTTCACTTGGCTTTCTCAAAAATCCACCCCACACCACTATTATCTGTGGTCCTAGGTGCAACAAATTAATATTTGCAAAATGCAGTTGCTGACAAGACAGTCTATCATTGTCATTTCCATAAGTGCACAACTTGCAGTCTTCTATTTTAGACAAACTACTATGCTGAAATTGTACATACAACTACACATGCCATTGTACTAATGAAAGTATCAGAACTGAGTGTAGTCAGTGCCATTAAAAACTTGTCTTGATGTCTTTAGTGCAGAAACACACCTGGAAAGAATTACGGAATTACAGAGTCACAGAAGTTATGATGAGGACTTCATGTCATGTGCCGAGGCAGCAGGAGCAGGAAAAAGACCTAAATACAGACTCACAGACAGGCAAAGTTGAACTCAAAACAAACCTATAAACTCAGGAATTCAAACAGCAAGCAAGAAACCAAGCTTTAAAACAGTGGAAGAATAGGGAACACAGTAAGACAATAGACAAAAACAAGACAGGCCTATATTTGAACGCAGGTAAGGAGATTGGAAACAAGAGGGAGACGAGACACACCTGAATTTGATTAGGGATCAACAAAGGAGGAATTAAAACTACATACAAGACAAGGGAACAGAGAAAACAAAATACAACAGTAAGTAACCAAGGAAAGACTAAATTCAAACATAATCAAATAAAATGGACACACAGGGGAGACAGGAACAAAGAACCAAAACACAGAGAACTCCGGAAAATAGATGTGAACAATAATCTTAGTGAACATAACATTAAAACTTGAATGAATGACTTGAAATAAACAACAGAAAAACAACCATGCACAATAACACGCTAAAGTGAGGCAAAAAACAAGCATTTTTGAAATAAGAACCAAATATAAAAATCTGCAAAAATCACAGACCATGACACTTCAAGCAGATAAAAAGAAGATGGAAAACAGTATTAGCAAGAGAAAACTGAACATGTGACAGACAGCAGTTTGGATGAGTATGTTACACTGAAATAATGGCACAGGTAACTTTCATGAAAAAAAGCTTTTTCTGAAAGCAGCAACTCTTGACAATGTCGTAATTTATGAAAATAAAAAGCTCCACAGAAGAAGACACAATAAGACAAAGTGGAGACAAGCAATTTGCCACAGGCTTGCGTCCTCTTTAAACAAACCTCACTTTAACAAGCAGCTGAAACAATGTGAGTCAGGGGACACATGGCATTACACAGTCTGTCACGCAAGGATTGATGAAGAACTGCTCTCTTTATATATGGGAATGTAAATGTGCATATTAATAATTAAGCCTGTCTTTGTTTTAACTTATTGGGGAAATGGAAATATCTCTGTGGCTGCAACCTCTATTGTCTGCTATTTGTTTTCAGATGTAAAAAAAAAAAAAATCACCCCAAATGCCTTGCTAAAAGGCAACAAGTCCAGGACCAATTTAAAGCTGGTGAAAAACACAAAGTTCAACATGCAATGGAGCGAATGATTTGAGGCAGTTTTGTTGTATAAACGAGGGGAGAAGCCAAGCAAAGAGGGATATCATTCTGAAGAGGCAGCTAACCTTTAGCTCTACACGAACTTTAACAGATACTGAATACATTTACTCAGTGACTCAACTGCTCAACTGCTCCTCCTTATTATATGTGACATGTATAAAAGACAAAACGACACATATGTACTGGCATGCCCAAGTGACTTCCACATGCCTCCAGTTCTGCAGGAAGGGTGACGAACATGTGAGCCTGGATGAATGTGTGTATCTTTGTGTGTGTATATATACACACCAATGGTGAACTGTCCTGGGGGCTTCTGTAAGCCTGTTTGTGTAGCAGTGAGGCAGAAGTAATGTCTGAATCTGTGCTCCCTCAGAGCGAAATGTGTGTGTGTGTGTGTGTGTGTGTGTCTGTGTCTGTGTGTGTGCACAGAATAGAGGGTCAGCACTGAAGGACAGTGGAGAAAATCTGTCCATCTACATTCACCCAAATTACTCCCAAAGCAGTGGGAAAAAATGGATCCAGATACAATTTATAGAAATCTTTGCACTTCTTGATGAACTTTAACTCTACTTTGTGCCTAAGGAAATACAGTCATGATACTAAAACTTCTACTTTTTCAAAAGATGATAAAAAATGATTAGTTTAGAAAATGTTCACAACAAATCAATTTGAAGTGTTTCTCATGAGCAGTCAGCTGCAATCCAAGTTAGGCCAGTCGTATTTACAGCGCCCAAGATCATCTATGTATTTATATGTTTGTTTTTCTCTCTGGACAAGTAAAAACTTCCCCCCAAAATTCTTTACGAGAACCAGGAGTCTTAGAAAATAATGTTACAGACAGGCACATGTTCTCACCCTCTATAGCTATGAATGCTGATTTAATATGCTATTCCCTCTTTTCAAAACACCCATACTGTCCCAATTTATCTGATCAGATTCCAAATCAAAATAAGAATCCGTTATTAATCCCAGGTGGGAAATTGCTTAAGAGCAAGGAGGATCCAAGAGCAGACATGAATGCACAGGCAGAAACCATTTAGTGGTTTATTAAAGTGCAAAATGAAGCTTTCAGGAAGAAAACTGGAACAACCAGGAATCAGATAACAAGGGCAGAACAACAAAACGAACCAACCTTCCATGATCTGACAAAAAAACAAAGGCTAATGGCAGGCATAAACACACTGGAGCTGACTGGGGACTTGGAAACAGGTGAGGTGGGTGTGGAATTCAGACAAACAGGAATGAGAGGAAAGTCGCACAATGTCTGGAAGGTGACATGGTGTGATGGGATGCAGGGGTGAAAACAAACCAAGGCAGAAGCTAGAGCTATGATTTACACAGTGTTGCAATTTACACTGGATAATAACATAGTTAATCTAACAACAGAAAATCTAAAAAATCTAACAACAGAAAAAAAAAATCTTGTTTTCGTAAATACCAGTTTAAGTATTATCTGTCTATTGATTTCTTAGCAAGTTAGTTTGACTTTAAATTGCCCTTAAAGGCATTTCAACTTGACCAAACATTTTTTTCATGTCGTACAGTTTCTCTCTCTGTCTTTTGTGGAGGAAATCACATATGAATGTCTGTGGGGAGCAGTGAGCAGTGTTCACAAAATGATACTTGAATCATTAAAATCCAATTTGCAGGACTGGGGCACAACACTCAATCCCAGCTATCAGCTGAGCCCTCCCTTCAACACCGCATGGTTTGTGTTGTGCCTGTACAAACTGAGGGATCACAGGAGGAATCAATAGCAATACGGCATTCCTTAACAGAGTTCTTACAGATCAGAGAGCCGTTCATCTACTGAGAATCCCAGATGAGGGCAAGAAATAGCGCGATGGAGTGAAAGAGAAATGAGAGAAGAGAAAAAGGAAGCATACAAGTAAGAGTCATTGACCTTATGTGTGTAAAGAACATGTACTGCACACACATACATAAATGTACACACGCACACACACACACACACACACCAAAATATGGAGAAGAATTACTTTTCAAAATTTCTATGTTTAAAATGTAAAATTATATCACTGCAGGTTATCACCGGAATCTAAAATGAACTAAAATACTTTGATCACCTTTAATTCACACATATAAAACAGAGTACAGAAAAGTGGAGAAGCATATTGAAGAAAGTGGTGCCTCGATATCCTGTGTGTGGTCATTAGTTGAGTTGCATTATTAAAAGGTGAGATGATGCAATTTAACCTGCATTAACATTCAATTAACAAAAGCAGATATGGGTGTACCTTCACAAACACACACATACGTACATAAACGTAATCTCCTTGACCTGCATTAGCATCTATGGTGGGGCAGGAAGCACAGGTGACAAAAGCCCCATGACCTACATCAACATTTAATGCAGTCTGAGATACATGATTCCTTTATTCAAGCAGGTTAAGTAATGAGAGGACTGCTGCGCACACACACACACACACACACACACACACACACACACACACCTGTTGGAAGCAGCTCCACTTATTGCAACAGGTGATGTACAGAAGAGATTATTAAAACAAGCTCACCTTTTGTACATACTTAAGCCCAACACCCATAAGTAAGATACAGTATGAAAAGTAAAAGTGAACTCACCCCTTTTAAAAAACAGGTCTTTCTGATGTAAAGAAATGAGACCATAATAAATCATTTCAAAATTTTTTCCACTTTAATGTGGAGGCAAGACTGAGATGGTTTGGACATGTCCAGAGGAGGGATAGTGGACAAAGGAGGTTGACGATTTAGCTGCCAGGCAGGAGGAGAAGAGGAAGACCACAGAGAAGATTCATGGATGTAGTGAAGGAGGACATGCAGAGAGTTAGTGTGAGGGGAGAGGATGCAAGGGATGGGGAGATAGGGATCCACTGTGGCAACCCCTAATGGGTGCAGCCGAAAGAAGAATGTGACCTGCAACTTTTTGAAAAAGAAACAAATCTGTTGGGGGAATATAGAAATTTTTTTTAAAAAGTACGCTAAGCTGGATGCACAAGTGAGCACACCATAAAACATACTTTGTTGAATCTCCTTTTGCTTTTATTATATCATTTGGTCTTCTTGAGTTTGAGTCCATCAACACGGTGCACCTTGACTTGGCAATATCTGACCACTCTTCTTTGCAAAAGCTCTCCAAATCTGTCAGACTGCGAGCTGATCTCTTGTGCACAGCCCTTTTCAGGTCACCCCATAGATTTTCAATTGGATTTAAGTCTGGGCTTCAGCTGGGCCATACCAAAACTAAAATTTTCTTGTAGTTAAGCCATTCTTTTGTTGGTTTGGATGTATTCTTGGGATGATTGTCATGCTGAAAGGTAAAATCCCTCTTCAGCTTTAGCTTTCTAGAGGAAATCTGAAGGTTTTAAAATGATGGGTCTCATTTTTTACAACAGAAAAACGTGATATTTTAATGTGGGTGTATTCACTTTCAATATCCCCATATGTCAGGTAGTTGTAGTCTCATTTAAAAGGCAACCACAGAAATTTTATATCACAAATTAATCCTAATTTTAAGACATTTTCAATTACACATTCACATACTCACATACACATACTCTTTCATGTTTTCTTCATTCATGCCATCTGTACAGAGAAGCCAGCACATAGCTCAGAAATGAGTCTCCTAGCCTGATATTCAGATTAAACTGTATATTGTGTTCATTTTAGCCTATTTCCTTTACATTCTTTTTGCTCTAATCACTCATTAATGACTGCCAATATAAATTTAAATATACGCTGCAGTGCTGTTCCTTACTTTTTTTCATTTGATAAAATAACGTACCTTCGGCTGCTCCTTTGTATTCTCTCCAAGGGGTTGCCACAACAGATTAATCCCCATTGGTAATTTGGCAGAGGTTTTACACCAGATGCCCTTCCTGACCCAGCCCTCTATGGTGAAAGCAGGTTTAGTCCCCACCTGGAATTGAACCAGGGACCTTTTGCTTGTACAGCAAATGTGTAACCCACTACACTACAGGGACACAACTTTCATTTCATCAAATAAACATTTAAATTTGACACTTGGCACACTTGCACAGGCATCTGCATATGGATAGACGGAATCTGCAGGCAGGTCACTAGATTTTTGGTACCAGAAGATTTATGATTTTCTCTTGTAGTCTGAGTAATATTGACAGGTTAATGTTTGCGCAAGCTTTGACTGCATGCAGGTAAGCAGTCTAATCAAGTTTTTTGTCATTATTTAGAGTTGTGAGTCTTATCACTTGTTTCCCTTCTATGAGATCTCCCTTCATGAAAGTTCCTAAATTGTAAGCTGTGTGTTGCCATTACCCCTGTGTGTAAACCTCTAATTGGCCAACCGGGCAGTGGAAACAGTAGTTGATTGAACATAACAGCAGGCTGATTTGAATAGCAAAGGCATTGTTGCTTGGTGATGAGTAGCCAGAAATCTGGTTTTGAAACCTGATGAAACTCTGGAGAAAATCAGAATCAAGAGTCATAAAATGGTGTAAACATGCTGAGTTGTTGGGACGTGTCGTCCAAAACAGCATGCCTCGTCTCATTTTTGTGTTAACCTCTCTTTTTGCACCATCAACTGCCGTTTGAATACAAACGAAATTAAATTCACAAATTTTATAGAGAATCACAGCAAGCAACAACACAGCACTGCCTGTTCAAGGTCATTAACTGCCTGCTTTAATGTGACAATTGTAAGAGCCAAGCTGTGTATTTTTCATTGTCAACACTAAGCCACTGTATTTCCATGACTTCCTGGACTCTGTTTTGTAGTGTGATAGTAATAGCTGCTGGCAGAGTGTGACATTAAATGCAGTTATGTGATGTTGCTGTAAAAGGCTGTTTGTCTTTAACAGTTATTTTTTCTGCTTTCTGCACGATAACAAGAAACCTTATTAGGAGTGCTGAGAGTGAGGTGTCAAGGAAGCAGGACATTTACTTCTGACAAAGGCACTGTGCATGTAAAACAATTAAACTTTTCTTTTAAAAGATATTTGCCTTAAACAGACATGTGTTTAAAGACAGTAAAATGAGACTGGCTCTAATCACAGTGGAGTTGAACTCTTTAACATGAAGATGGGATGGGCATACCTTTAAGGACTTTGTATCTCTCAGTAGGGAATATTTTTGCAATTAGAAGAGATTTAGTTACTTAATCATCGCTAAATTAAATTTGATCATTTAATTTTAATGACATTGAGAATAACTCAAGGGATGGTTGTGTCAGACAGAATAATGAAGCAAACCCAAATGCTAATTCATTACGAGTGCTAGGCAAAAGATAGCAGGTGACCTTAAAACTTTTCCTATCTGACCCAAGCAGCTGGAAAACAGAAGAGACAGACAGAGGAAAGTTGAGACAGAAAGACAGAAACCATGCTCATAAGAATGAACAACAGGGATCACATCTGAGAAAATGCAGCTGAGAAAGTAAATTAAAGTAGGCAAAGGGGAAAGTAAAAGGGCAGCATAAAGAAAATGGGGAAAGCGTGAGAAGGAATAATTTATCATGAAGGGACAAGTGAAAGAAAGGGAAACAGAAAGTGGAAGAGATGGTGCAGACAAAGGTCACGAGGTTGTAGCAGAGTGATGAAGGGGGCTGGGACCGCAGAAAAGCTGAACTTTTCTCCTGCATATTGTTTGGCCTGTGGCAGAGGCCTACTTTTTCATTAGTAACTGGAATCATGTCCTTTACTTTACATTGCACATGGGCAACAAAATCAGTGGCCAGCACCTTAAAGGCCTTATAACCTCTCAAACACATGCATGCATAGATGCGCACATACTCTGTGGTAATATTGCACATTCACCCACACTGAAGGATACTGGAAGCAAGACCATTAAATCAGTTTCTGAGCGACCTCTGATGCAACAGAAGGCTCTGTAACGTAATTCAAGACTTTAATAAGGACTGGTGTTTTATTGTGTGTGTGTGTGTGTGTGTGTGTGTGTGTGTGTGTGGGTAGCTGTGGGTGGTGTGGATGTGAATCTTTGCCCTTGTCGGTGCAATCACCTTATTCGCGATCGAGCAATCTAATAAAAACAATCTTCAGTGCTGGACATTCTTAAGACCTCTTCAAGGTCGTCCATTGTCCTCACACACAGACACACACACACACAGTGCACACAGACACTTGTGCATACACTGACATCAAAAGCTCCTTCAACACGCCCACATACCCCCGGTCACCTTCTCAATCAAATCCTTTCATTGCACTAAGTTCTTCTCTCTTTTCACACGTCTCCTTCAGTAGAAACATAATGCCCAAATTTTGCTGCCTAAAGCCTTTAACCTTATTATTATTATTTTTGTGCAAACTGTATCTTATTCCTCCAGCAGTGGTAATGGTTAGAACACAATAGTGCTCACAAATTTAATAGCTGATATGGAACAAGCTGAACAAGTGATAAAAAGAAGAAAAACTGTTGATTTTTGACAATCTGGGGGTAGACCAAAAAGCTGTAAATATAACTTTGAGATATTATACTTGATAGAATGAATGTGAGATCTCACAACTATGCATGCATCAGTATAAAAAAATATTATTTCAGAGTAATGTTTCTGGCTATTCTCAGTTTCAATTAATATTTAGCTCTAGTTTTGGTCTCTACCAGCTCCTGAGGGAACTACTGGGCTCAACACTAAATGCTCTGTGAGTGATTATTTAATTAAATGAAATAGCCTGTTACTGTGTGGAATTAGATGAATCAGAGCAGATAATAATGCTGATTTGTATGGCTTTAAATATGCATTCATAAATACATAAAAGAAAAGCAGGAATCAGCATTGGGCAAGGAATCAGGAATCAGCAATTCAACAATTCAAGAATTTCAGATTAAGACTGAGAAAACATGTGAAAAATACACCAAACATCCAACAATTCATAGATAGATAGATAGATAGATAGATAGATAGATAGAACTTTATTTATCCCTCGGGAGGTTCCCTTTGGGAAATTAAGACTCCAGCAGCAGTGTAGCACCATAAAAACCCACACCATAAAAACACACCATTAAATATAAATTATATAAACACTACACTATATAAATATAAAAAAATTTTAAAAAAATTTAAGCATGAATATAAATTAGCAAGCATATTGTGGTCTTGTTGTAATATACACCATTTAACAGTATTAGAGGGGATATAGACGGATATTGATATAGATATAAATATAGAGGGAAGCGTTTGATGTGTTTTTTCATCACACCCAAGGTCAAGAGTGAACAATTAAATTAGATTGTGGAGCAATAGATGCTGACCATTGACATGCATTTTGGAAATGTCACAAAATAACAGGATTCTGGAACATAATGCACAATGCATTGTTGAAAATACCGGGGTATAGCTATGAGCTGTATGGTACTTTGTCCATGTAACTTGAATGAAGAAAATGTACAATACTGAATATTGAATATGTAATATTACTATTGGCAAAAAAGCTAATCACAAGAAAAAGAAGAGGACCACCCCCTCCCCTCCCCTCCCTTCTCCCCCGCCAGTTCATTTTTGCACTTTTTCTTTAATATGGAATTATCAAGAACCACTAAATTAAGGGATTTTTTAATGATCTGCTGTCTCATTTACAAACTGTTTGGCCACTCTGAAACAGTATAACATGGAATAATGGCCAAAAAAGTTAAAATGGCACCCAAACACAGATTCTTTTAAGTTTCTGTTTCTACCAATGATCTGTGTCTGTGCCCCTTCTATTTCTTTCTTTCATGGGTGGCTGAAAACTATCACTTTGCCATTGTGTCCACTCACTGGAAAAAAACATCTGCAATAAGCACCTGTCAACACAGAGGCCAAACAGTTTCACCCACATTCTTCCATTTCTCTGTCACTCTCCCAGCACTTTCTGCCTAGTCAATCAATTTGACTAGTCTTTCACTAGATCACCTTAATATCCTTGTTTAATTCTATGGAACTTTTGTTGTGTTCCTCTTTCTATTCATTATGTTCTCTTTCTCTTCTCTAACTTATTATTGATTCAACAGTGTTTCATTTCCAGTCTTAGTTTTTCACCCACTAAACAGACTTGGCAGGAGAAAGGACAGTGGTATTCTTCACGTAGCTGCCAAAAGGGTCATATTTAAAGTGGGAGGGTGGGAATAAGTGCATGTTTTTTGTATACATGTGTGTGAAGATTGGACCATTACCAGTGATGGTTCTAGAACAGAAGGTAAAGAAACAGAAATAAAGAGAGCAGAAGAGTCAGCGCAAAGGAAATGTTTCTGATTTAGGGGGTTTCAGCTCTCTGGGAAACCTCTCAGACACCAACAGCAAGTTTGTCTCAGTGCTGGGAGCTGTCTACCCGCCAGCATTGTCTGGGTGAGTTTTTTTCCTGCTTGTTTTTCAGGAAGACAAGACTAACCAGCGATAAAGTTAGAAACCCAAACAAATTAATGAGGAGCAGGAAGTAATGAGCTGATTCCATGATTAGAGGCATAATTTTCTGTACACTGAACACACCCCGTCCTCCCAGTTGTACTTCATATTTACATGTCTGTTCCATATCAATTTGAGCAGTAATAATATGAAGTGGCTTCTGTGTTCAGGCTGCACTGTTTCTCTTTGCTCATGGTTCAGGCAACCATAAAAAATGGCCATGAAATCACCACCTATCCTTCACTTTCATTGTTGAGAAGACAGACAGGAAACCAGCCAGCCATGATGTCCAAAGGGGCAAATTCAGGTAAAGGCAATTGCTTAGCAAGAGAATGAAACAGGAGATAGGATCAGGAGGAAAGGGAGAGAGGTGACAGTCTATAATTGGAAATGGAGAAAGGAGGAAGATGGTGGAAAAGGAGTGAGACGATGAAAGGGGGGTTAGAGAGAGCGTGTGTGTGGGGGGGGGAGTAGATACTGGCTAAAATCATCTAAAGCAAACTTGCTGTCAGAGCCCATATGCACCATGCTATAGAGTGACATAACACATGACCGCACATGACATATTACCACACATGGCATCCTGCAGTATTGCATTGGTAAGCATAGCTATTCATGTCTCAGACCAGAGTAAGCAAACAAGTCCTTGCTTCTGGTTTTTGCAGCAGTCACCCAAGGTGTAATATCAGATTTAAAAAAAAAAAAAAATCTGTACATTTGAAGACTGCAGCTTCTGAGCAGAGCATATAACTCATGTACAGAGGTAATGCAATAAGCAATGTTACAACCAGGAAAGTCCATCGATGTAAAATATGGCAGCATTCCATCAGTGAAGGTTTATTAACATTCATCACTTGGGCAGCTTACAAAACCACTATAAAATGTCTCTAGTTCTATGTAAAAATCAGACAGAGATAGTAAGAAAGCATGACCCCGCGCGCGCATGCATACACACACACACACACACACACATAACCTCTCTTGTTCATTCTCTTTCCTTTCCTGCAAGTATCTGAAGGCAAGTAGGGAGCCTTGTCAGGGTGGGTAGTCGTCAACCCTGATCAGCAAACGCGCACTGTTGCGTTTCAAGTGTGTCTGTGCTCTATTTGTAAAAACACAGCGCTCACTGAGGATAAAATGTAGACGCCTGTGTGTGTGTGTGTGTGTGTTTTTAGGACAAGTTAACATACCCAGGGCTGAAGCGTGGTCCCTGATGCCTCCTCATGTGTCCAGCTGTGTGTGTCTGTCAATCTGGTTTCCTCTTCTCTTTGCCCACAAGTTGCCGACACCGCTCCACACGTGCGAGCCCTCCAAGCCTCAGGTCTCCCTCAGTCTGTCTCACTCTCAGACCCTGGCATCAGCAGCTGTACCAGACCTACCACTCACCCCCCTCTTCTCTCCTTCTCCCTCCCTCCCTCCCGCAGGCAGGCTCGTGTGTACACACCTCCCTTCCCTTTCACTCCTTGTTGGTTATTGTCCCAAAAAAAGAAGGAGGTTCACATGACACTTTCCTCTCCTTCAGCCGGTGCTCATCAGCTGGTCAGGGTACCCTTCATCTCCCCCGGCATGAATGTGAGGTTATGAGGAAAGGAGAGGGAGGACGGGGAAAGGAGCGTGCTGTTGCTGTTGCCTCTACCTCCTTCAGTATGAGCGTCTCTCTCTCGTTTAGCATGCTTTTCATCTCTCTCTCTCTCTCTCTCTCTCTCACCAACCCCCTTCCCTCCCTCTCTTTTCTCAGTCACTGTCTATCTGCTGCTGCTCGGGCTGTTAGGATTCACAATTCAGTGTGTTGCCGAGCGTATGGCTGAGAGACTCTCTAAACAACAAGGCTGAATAAAAAACAAAAAGAATGAGAGCAGAGATTAGAAGACAGAAAAAACAGTAGACAGGGAAATATTTTTAAACATACTGTAGATAAGAGGATTACTACTACTATTCCTATAGTAATCATTTAGGAAACAAGTCATGAAGGGTTTTGCAAAGTCCTCTAATTAGATGGCACTGTAAAGAAATATCCACTCAACTAATATAAGTTTAAGAAACAGAATTTCAAAGAAAAACAGCAGTAAAGGGACAGATTTAGACATAAAAAGGATTAAATTACATTTGATCTGGGAAGAGCTGTCAAGGTCAGCATTCACACATTCCAAGACTTTTCTCACAATCTGGTAAATCTGGGTTAAAATGGACCCTTTCACAATGTAAAGCTCATGTTACAGAGCTTAATTTGCTAGTTTTTTATTTCTCTTCTTTACAAGACTGCTAGACATGTCCTATCTAATCTAGGCTGCTCTCTGTTTATCACTGATTGCCTTCTGAGGCTGCTAACAGGTGTAGGAGAGTGCATGCAGGGGATGTGTTTGGGACTTCTAAAAGACACTGAACTGGGTGGTGAGTCGAATGCTATTTTGGGCTACAGTTGCAGTTGTGACAAGTTCAACTCTCAAGAACTGTAGAAATGGTTTCAGAACACAGGTGATGACAAGCTAGCCTGCCGTTTTCCTTAAAGTTAATGGATCCACAATGCAAAGGCCGACTTTCCTCTAGAACTACTGCAATGCATCATGCTAAACAGAGGGACTGGTAAAGGTGACCTTTAAATCTTAAAATCTTCTCTAACATCTAGGCAGCTAAATATGGGTTTTAGCCATTCATCTGTTGCATCCAGAAACAAATAACACCAAGCTGCTCTTGATTAGAGAAGAATGGTGAGTGTAACATGCAAAAAGAGGATTTATGATGAAATGTCATTCTTCCAGTGAGTTTGTTTTGTTTAATCACCTCCCCCATTTCGCCCAAAGCATGCAGAGAGAGAGCGAATGAGGGAGGAAGAAAATAGACATTTTTATTGTTCGGTCCTGTTGCCTTGTCAGGGTAGATCAGATCACAGGGAGCTGAGGTTAAAACACACACACACACAGAGAAACACACTCTTCTAGCCTGACTGACTGCCCCTGAGGTCAGTTAACAGCTCATAGCATGAAAGGAGAAGTCTGGCCTGTGACCCTGAGGTCAGGGGTTGGCCAAGTCATGATGCCTGGTGGAGGTCAAGTCCAGCAAACACCTACCGCTCCAACCTTTGAGCCAATCTGACCCACATGCCCACAGGCACACATTAAGACATCACATGTTCTTCCTTTGCTAAAGCCTGAATGTTTTTGGGTTATCTGTTCATCCAGCCATCCGTTACAAATCTTGTTACTAGCACAGGAGCTGACTTTACCAAATTTCTTGTAATTAATATCTATGATCGGTAGAAGATATGGTAACATTTATGACATTGTGGAGTCATAGGTCAAGGTCACACAGGGTCAGATTTAAGATGGGGGCATACTGGCCAAGTTGTAGACATTTAATTAAATAGCTTCTTTCTTACTTTAAAAGACATGTATCAACCTATTCTCACTACCAACTCATCACATTTGACTTGGTCACGACCTTATGTATCATATTTTCATGCACGATATGTTACTGTCTTGGCGATATGTCTACACTACAATATTCTGGTCAAAAGAATTTGTGATGAGGATATTACTGTGATATCTGCAAAAGTGTAATGTATTCATGCGACAATCCCAAAAGAATCTTTAATGACTTAAAGCTTGATTCCATGGTAATGAAAAATGTATTCAGTTTGGCAACGTGATGACTCAAGAGACAAAGATGCCAGTATCTCCCAGTGATTCAAACCTACACCACAGGAAGCCAGAGTTTCATTATAGCTCAAGAAATCAAGCCTTCGAGTCAATAGAGGCTCCTTTGGGATTTTAAAATATCTTGCTAATTCAGAAAAACAGGGTTTTCTTTTTCTCTTTTTAAACATTTTTATCTGAATTTCTGAGATAGTTATCTTGTTAATTCAGAAAAAACAGGACATTTTTCTTTGAATGGATTATACTTCTGTAAGTATCTGTAGCACATCTAACCAGGCAATTTCTTTTTAACTTTTTTCATTGTTTGTCTATTTTTTGGCAAATGAATTTATCCTTAGAATCCACATTCAAAGCAGAGAAAGTCTGTAACCATAACTGTAAAAGAGCACACAAAAACAATGATTATATAGTCATTTACAATATTATAATATGTATATTATTAGGATATAATTACTTTGTTTTTAAAAATCAGTTTTTTTCCCTGGTAAATCCCAACACCACATGATAATCAAAGAAATGCTGTGAAGAGGTGTGATTCAGTCTAAACCATGGTCTTTTCAGGGTTTTGGACCTGAAGCAAGCAAAACATTGACAGAAAATGAAAAAATATAAAATAGCCCTGCCTTGTTGGAGTCCTGGAAAATGATCACCATTGCTACTGTCTTTTTTAAAATAGTCTTTCTCCTTAGCTGTAGCATAATTAAATTTGCTTTTGTATTTCCTGTATGTTTGAAAAATCACATAATTCTCAAAATTAATCTAAATGCACTGGATCTGATCTTAGTTTTCATACCTTTTGTTTAAAGAACATACAAGGTAGTTACAGCATCACAAAGCTGAGCTCCGTCATTTGTCCACATCCATATGGAAAATTTTTAGAATTTACAATTTGTAAAGTAGTGTAGTGGTTTACACATTTGCCTAACAAACAAAAAATCTCTAGTTCAATTTAAGGAGGGGACACAAGACCCTTCCATCAAGAGTTGGATCAGGAAGTATGTCCAGAGAAATTACAGATCTTGATTACCCTGTTTTGGCAGCCCCTTTGGGAAAAACAAGGGAGGAGCCAAATATGCAGATACAATAGTTATAGAAAATATTTATTAACTATCAACAACTTAACAGCTTAACACTAGCCCTAACTAATGCATACATGGCACAATCAAACTCTGACCAAAACCCTACTAAATAGCCCCTGTTGATTAGCAAGAAGAAAATTTTGGTTTAGAATTACAACACCTGTAAGAAGCTCTAAGTAAATAAACAAACAAATCTACTGCTCTGACTGTTGGGTTAAGATTGCTTTCATCTGATGACAGTGAAAGTAGCTGATTGAAATTGAAATTGAAATTAGCTGATTAAATGAATGCTACACATCCACCTACCTAACCAAGAGTTACTAGGTTAACTATTTGCTTGCCAAAGATATATGGGTGTTTTTAAGGTTTAGATTTCTCAACTACATAACTGTTTTGATAAATAAGGTGGTTATTTCATTTTATGTAGTGCTGAACATATAAATAGGACAACATCTTGTGAAAATATCAGTTGAAGAGGCATTTTTTTTAATGCCTGTGGTGTTTCAGTCAAATAAAACACATTTGGCTGAAACACCAGAGGAGCAGGCTGTGTTTTTCTCCTCCTGTGTACTTTATGAACAACCTTTCAACTGTGCAAATGATTCAACAGAGAACCAGAGAATAAACAAACAAATGTTCCTTGATAAACTACATTTATCGCTGCCATGGTGGTAATCCGTGCCCCCCAGAGGCTTTTGCTTGCACATGGGACAAAACACACTAGTACCTCATTTTCTACGATCCTCTTTAGCCAGAGTTTTTGTTATAGTTGTGAGTGTAAGGCCAATGATATCATCCACTATTCTGCCACTGCATTGTGTTCAGTCTTTGCAAAACTTCATTATGCTAGCCAAGCTAGAACAACTTCTTGTTGCAATTTTCCTCAGCATCCATGTTGTCATGATTTCCATTCTTTATAAAATATACACATTGAGCCATTCAAAATCATTTATCAATTCAAATTAATTTGTGTCATTATGCTATGTCGTGTGAACCCTGTACTGTGAAGCAAGTTCAACATACCCAGTATATTTTTCCAGTATCTGGCTTCATTTAATTTAACATTAGCGATAAGAAAAAGCATGCAATTGGTTATCAACTGGATAAGTTAATCCAAGGTTTATCTATCCAGCTATGAGTGCATTCACATTAAAGGAGTGGCACTGGCAGTGTCTGACTAATCTGAAGTATGGGTAAGTCTGTTGGCAGACAAAAGAAGATGAAACTATAATACTGAAAAAATATGAAGGGGTTAAATGCAGAGACTGAACTCAATCCAGCTGCTACAGATAAAACAGCAGGAGGAGTGTCTGCAACAGGTAAAATGCTGTACAGTAGCTTAGTATTTCAAGCACTTTATAAATGTCTGAGTTTAAGAAAAGATCTACTTTAATAATAAAGTTAAGCCTGTTTGAAACCAGTAAGGAAAGTTACCAAAAACACTGACTGTGTGAGTTAGAGTATCCCAGCTCTGTCATCAAACCACAGGAGAGTCTGACAGGTTAAAGTCATTATTCTAATAAGTTAATATTGAGATGATGTGAGACAGTTTTAGTTTTTATTCTTTCAGCTGCAAGCCTGTGGTGTTTAACGATCTGGGTGCAAATAAAGATATAACATAAAGACAACATTAAAATATAGTCTTAGTGTATATGCAAATTTGACATAGACTGCAAATCAGAAAAGTAAAAATAGGCACCCTGTTTTAAGATCATATATTAAGGCTTATAGAACAAATTAAATGATGTAAAATTGTTTGCAGCCAACAGTAATAAAATCTATAAAGTTTCTCAAAGTTTCTCAAAGAATTTATGCTATTAAGAAAATGTTAGACCCTCCTGTTATGCACACAGAGGTCCATGGGATCTTCCAGGATGGGTGGTGCTATTTTCCAGAGAAATGATTGGTCAGTAGCTGATGATTTCACACCTGTTGATCTCTAATCTAGAACTTAACCTGCTCCAGTGTAAGTTATGTCTGCACCATAGTAGTACTGAAAACTCAGAGTTAAGCCTGAATTTACCTGGATAAGCCCAAATCAGGCTTCTTAGTACAGGGTTCTGCTCCAAGTCATCACCTTGTTAGTGATCCAGACTGTCAAATAGGAACCTTTTTATGATAGGGGTTTGAAGTTTACCAGATGGATTTAAAAATAAAGGGGAGATTGCTGCTGTTTTTTACAAATAGTCTTTTGAAAACATCTAGAACAAACGTCAGTATTTGTGCTTCTGTGCAGGAAATCGAGAAATGGTCATTTGAATGTCTCTATGTTAGTTTGACATGTAAACAACAACATGAGTTAAAGGATAAATAACTGCATATGTGGTTTGCTCTATGGGGATAGATGCTTCTTTAAAAGAGTTCAGTATCGATGTGTTGGCTAGTTCCCCAATTGCCTCTTTCTTTCTTTCTTTCTTTCTTGCTTTCTGTCTTTCTGTCTTTCTTTCTTTCTTTCAAAACCATCTGATCCACTTTGTTTGTCTGGTAAACCCTTTTAATCAATCAAGCACCAGGAAAAGATCATTTCTACCTCTACAGCCACCTACTTATTATTTTTACTTTTTCTCATCTTTTAAAATTGCTAACTGCATAATGCCTTTGTTTAATTCCGCAAATTATCCTGGATAAAACATCTGGCTGCAGAAATCCCACCAATTCTGTAATTACTAATTTTTAAATATAATTTAAAAAATGTACGTAAAATTTTAGAATGTTAGCTTTATAGCTCTACCTCAATCAATATGGGTGTATGATATGTACACAATATATCATCTCAGTATGTGAGGAGGTGAGAATCAGAATACGTTATTAATTCCGGAAGAAATTGCTTAGGTTGCAGATGATCAATTAAATAAAAATAAAAATAAATACAAAAGAAAGAAAATGTGAAGATAAAAATATATAAACCTATATGTCGGAAAGTGCAATATGCAAAAATAAGTACCCCAAAGCTTAACAATTCTATATGCAATATATACAAGATATGGCAATAGAAAGTAAACCAGGTGACGAAGGGAGAAGTTTGATGGCCAAAGATAGGTATAAGTTCCTGTGGAATTCTGGGTGCAATGTGGTGGGCTGAAGCTATTGCTGAACATGCTCCTGTGCCTGACAAGCACATCATGGAGAGGGTGTGGAGGATTCTCCAATATTGCCAGTAACTTGGACAACATCCTTCTTTCTCACACTACTGTCTCAGTCCAGCTCAGTGCCCACGACATTTCTGACCTTGTGGATTAGCTTTTTGAGTCTGTTGGTGTCTGCTACCCTCAGTCTGCTGCCCCAGCACACCACAGGATACATGATGGCACTGGCCACCACAGACTCATAAAATGCCTTGAGCATCATCCATCAGATACTAAAGAGCAGAATAGAAAATAGAGAAAATTCTGGCCCCTCTTGTAAAGGGCTTCTGTGTTTTTAGTGAAGTCCAGTTTATTGTCAATGTGAACACCAAGGTATATGTAATCCTTTTGTAAGAACTGTGGGTCACACAAGGAACCCAAGTGGCAGTTTCCTTTCTCAAAGGCCAATATTTGGGAGGACTTAAAGTCGCACTGACATTTCGGACAGAATAGGATGACATTTGAATTCTGAGTGCATGTGGGATGTGCTTCAGGCACCAGGATTTATCTGGTACAAACCACATCTGTTTAAGAGAGCTAGGTGTGAATAACAGCTAATGTAAATAAAGTATAAGCAGTTTATTCAATACGGAGCCAAATACAGGCAAATCTAAAAAAAACAGCAAACTATTTTTATGATCTTCAAACCTAACAAGGTTTTTATCTCACTTGTGGAAATGATTCATGCTACAGGCTTACAATTAAGTACCTCAAGATATGCAAATAAATTCCATAAGGAAAGAGGAAACAGGAGATTTGATTTAAACGCAAATTACATATTAGATATCGTGTGTGTGTGTGTGTGTGTGTGTGTGTGTGTGTGTGTGTGTGTGTGTGTGTTCCAGCCTTCATGTCTAGTAACAGCAGCTTTGTCATGAAACTAATCACAGCCTTGTCCATTTCCATTGTGTTCGGCAACTTCTCTGCATTTCAGCCTTTTCAAAATGCTGACAGTCAAAAGCCAGGGGAATTTTTATCTGTGACTGTTACTCACTCACAGAAATACCATGAGGTGCTCATAAACCTGAGTTATTTCCCATCAATACTTGGGATGTCAAAATTGGAAACTCCAAAGCATAATGCTGTTATGTGTTAAACATGTACATATTTTTTATTCTGTAAGCAAATGTTAAGTCACTTGTATTCAATCCCATACATGCCGTGACTACATTGGAAGGTATGTTTATACAGACAGTGCATACATCTTCTCCAAACTCCAGAGTGAGAAGGACAAAATTAAGAGTCCTTGCAAAATTCAAATATGGCTAATACAGTCCTTCAGCAACATGAATTTTCAGTGGGTTTTGTGTTTTGTAAAAAATGGGGAATGAGAAAATAGACAGGGTAAGCAGGGAATTCAGCGAAAAATCAAAATGGTTAACAATTTTCTACCTCTTTGTTCCTAAAGCACAGTCACACTGAATTTACCACCCATTTTATCTTGAGTATGTCGATCATTTTTCCCAGCCTTTGATGAAACCAGATCACCAGTAAAATCTAATGTAGGAAGTGGACAATAGAAACCATCCGTCCTTCCACTTATCCAGTTCAGGGTCACGGGGGCGCTGGAGCATATTTCAGTTGCCATAGGGCAAGAGGCATGTTACACCCTGAACATGTTGTCAGTCTGTCTCAGGGCTGACACAGAGGGACAGACATGCTCACAGTCACACCTACAGGCAATTCAGAATTGCCAGTTATCCTAACCCTGCATGCCTTTGGAGTGTGAGAGGAAGTCAGGATACCTGGAGAGAGCCCATGCAGGCCCAAGAACTTCTTGTTGTGAGGCGGCAATGCTAACCCCTACACTACCATGCCCCCTACAAATAAGCCTTGCTACTTAATTATAATTTCAATTGCACTTTAGAAATATTTAAATTAAAATAATAAGAAAGAAAATAATTTTTAGAAACTGAAAAGCAATACATATGAGAAGGTCATCCGTTTAGTACATTTAGATTCAAGTGAGACTTGTGCTTGTCTGTGGTTGATTGAGAAAGGTCTCTTTTTGTGTTTCTCAGACATAAACACTTCATTTGTGTCTGAACATAACAAACTGACTGCCCTGTGGCTCAGCCTGTGGCTCACAGAGGGCAGCTTACTCACTGCTCTCTACCTGAGCCAGCCACGACATGTCAGGTAATAACTTTGCTTGGGGTACAGCCACAAACAAAACGGATCTAAAAAAAAAAGAGAACTTTTTGACCTCTATCATTCACCTTCACCACCCTATTCTTACACATGTGCTGCTCTTGTTTGGCTGAGAAAGACAAATCACTCATGGCACTTTCATTAGCAACAAAATTAAAGAAGAGAGGACTAGCAGGTAACCGTGATGCTAAGTCAGTAGTGCAATACAACATTGTTATCTGCTCTTCTGTGTGTGTATTTGTGTGTGTGTAGGTGTGTGTTTGTGTGTTTTACTGAGAGTCTTATCAGTGGAAACAGACCTGGACGTGAGCAGGGTTGTAAGCAGGGGGAGAATGTAGATGTGGAGGGGTTGGAGGAGAGGCAGTAGGAAGGCAACAGTGAAACTGAAGGGTAAGAAAACAGAAAGGAAACTGGAAGCAGGCAGAGCAGGGAAGATAGAAAATAGACATGTGGAAGATGTCAAAAAGGATAATGTGTTGTGAATGAGTACAGTGTGAAATATAAGTTGAAAAAGGAGGAGAACTGGAGGAGAAAGGGAAGAAAATGTGGCGTGATCTGTGTGGAAAGTGGGAGGGAATGAAGAAAAAGAGAACAAATGTTGATTGAGACAGAAAATACCTGAAAAGTGATAAGGAAGGCTGTTTAAGTGAGATGATGCTAAAACTTCATATTAATGCCTACTGACTTAAAATTAGGCTTTTGATGGGCTGATCTTTTATTCAAGTGCCACAGAGTTGCCACACACCTTTATCTCTCACTATTGGCTCATGTCCATAGTATTTCCATGTGACTTGAGATGGGCCTTAAGCGTTATGTGCTATGTGCTTTCACACTACATTTACAACAATAAATGCAGCATGAAATTACATTAAGATTGATACTAACTCTTTAAATTTTGAGTACCTGAATTCTGAGTGTAATATACACAATGTGGTGCAATCAAATTTTCATAATGGATTTAGTCTCATTGGCATGTACAGAGCAACACTTAAAGTGATTGTTTTGGCCACTTGGCAGAATGCATTGAAATATTATCACCTTAATAGAGTTGTTATGGCACTCTGACAAACCCATTACATTTCCAGCTGACACATCACCACATTAGCTTCATTTGAAGTTCTGGACACCTTGCTCTCTCTCTATGGTTTTGATTTCATACCTACTATGGGGTAAATCTGGCTTTTAGCGGTTAATTGTGTTCACCAACTTGTTGCTAGTTCACAGTGTTGCTGCTCACCAGGTTGGGAAGTGAGCCTTTTCTTTCTTTCTTTCTTTCTTTCTTTCTTTCTTTCTTTCTTTCTTTCTTTCTTTCTTTCTTTCTTTCTTTCTTTTATATCAGCCACAGCTCCTAACTTAGTGCTCTGTAAAACTGAGGAGAACAGCAAATAATACAAGTGATAATTCTTCCACATGCCAAATTTTTCCAGTTTTAATACAGAAATATTAATAAAAGCACTGTAACCATGTTTACTCTAATGAAAGGAAATGTCAGTCTGGTGTGGGGAAACACTGTGAACTTATCTCATTGGAAAGTTTTTATCCTGGTATCTCACTCCCTCCCATTCACCATTGGATACAGATCCGTACCCTTGAAACATTTAATGACTCCTTGTATACAAAAAGCAGCCTGAAACCTCAAACATGCTTCTGTTACCTTTGTGCTGTGAGCAGAAAATGTTCTGATCCAAACAACTGCATTCTTTTCCCAGGTGCTGGGTCTAAAAAAACTCTAATAATTATTTATTTCTCCCGAAGGACTCCCAACACAGTCATCTTCTCCTATTATGGTTAAATCTCTGTTGGCATGTTTTAAGAACAAACTGTCCACATCTAAATATACTATACATTGTACACATTCAGAACTGTCCATTAAGAATTACCAACAGCACATCAGAAACGGATGAGCATATGTCTGCAAACACTAAAATGCTCACAACTTGGCTAACATGCTCTGGATCAACAGAAGCAGGGGTGATATTTTTTTATATAATTCACCCATTTAATTTCCATTAAGGCTTAAATTTATGCATGATTAATGGAGTCACTGAGCAGGAACTCTTTATTGTGTTACATGGCACATTCTGGAGCAAACAACAACAATAAAAATAATCTTTTTCTTCTTCTTCTTTTTCTTCTTTCAGCTGCTCCCATTAGGGGTCACCACAGCAGATCATCTGCCTCCATCTCACTCTATCTCTTGCATTCTCTTCCCTCACACCAACCCTCTGCATGTCCTCCTTCACTACATCCATGAATCTTCTCAGTGGTCTTCCTCTTCTCCTCCTGCCTGGCAACTCCATCCTCAACATCCTTTGTCCAATATATCTGCTATC
>VUQH01058678.1:0-47810 GCA_015106775.1 Etroplus canarensis
ATATGATATATACCATTATTCTGATTCTGATGATAGGGTGCTGAGAGGAACTGTGCTATTGTATGAGGAAATCAGGAGTGTCAGAGAAGTAAGACGGTGAGACAGTGGTGAGGTGTGCAGTAGGAGTAACAGACGGGTTCGAGGTGGGGGTGGGATTACATCAGGGATCAGCTCTGACCCCCTTCTTGTTTGCAATGGTGATAGCCAAGTTGAGGTCAGGCAGGAGTCTCTGTGAGAATGATGTTCACAGATGACATTGTGATTTGTAGTGAGAGTAAGGAGGAGGTGGAAGAGAGCCTGGAGAGGTGGAGGTATGCACTGGAGAGAAAAGGAATGAAAGTCAGTAGAAGCAAGACAGAGTACATGTGCATAAATGAGATGGAGGCAGGTGGAATGGTGAAGATGCAAGGAGTAGAGGTGGTGAAGGTGGATGAGGTTAATTACTTGGGATCAACCATCCAAAGCAATGGACAGAGCACATGAGAGGTGAAGATGTATGGTGTGGAGATGCCAACACTGACAAAAAGACAGGAAGCAGAGCTGGAAGTGGCAGAATCAAAGATGTTGAGATTTTTGCTGGGAGTGACCAGGATGGACACGATTAGAAATGAGTACATCAGAGGCATAGATCAGGTTGAGTAGTTTGGAGATAAAGTAAGTCAAGGGAAGGCTGAGATGGTCTGGACATGTTCAGAAGAGGAATAGTGGACATACTGGGCAAAGGATGTTAAAGATAGAGCTGCCAGACAGGAACAAAAGAGGAAGACCACAGAGGAGGTTCATGGATGTAGTGAAAGATGACATGCAGAGGTTTGGTGAGACAGAAGAAGATGTGCAGAAAACGGTGAGATGGAGGCAGATAATCTGCTGTGGTGACCTAAGAGCAGCTGAAAGAAGAAGATATATTTATTGAGTTATTAACTTTGTAAATGTTAATTATTTTATTTACTTCTAAGAGTCATGTCCTGGATCTTCTCAGTTTTTCTGTGCTATAAGCAGTACTCGCTATATCTGTTTAAGTACAGCAACACTGCAATACTCTACAATATTTAATTTTTGTTGGCCCACTAGCCTGTGTCTTAGCAGTATTATACCCTGTTTGTTACAATGGTTGTCTGTTCTCAATGTGACATTTGATAAATAAGAACTTAAATAATGCAGAATATCTCACATCTCAAAAAATACAACAAAACTGAGTAAAAATGGCTTATTAAGCATATGTTTTAATCCTCGTGACATAATTTGGGTTACTTCCTCAGGCTAGCCCAAACTATTCCAAAAGGGTTGGGGTGCTGCGTAAAAAACACATTGCAATAATTTACAAATCTCATAAACAAATATTTTATTCAAAAAGAAACATAGAAAACATATCAAAAGTTGAAAGTGAGACATTTTACTAGTTCGTGAAAAATACTAGCTCATCTTGAATTTGATGGCAGCAACACGTCTCAAAAAAGTTGGGACAGGCCCATGTTTACCACTATGTAGCATCCAGTCTTCTTTTAACACTGTTAAACATCTGGGAACTGACGAGACCAGCTGCTGGACCTCTGGGAGAGGAATGTTGACCCATTCTTGTCTGACATAGTATTCCAGTTGGTCAACATTCCTTGGTCTTCTTTGTGGTATTTTGTGTTTCGTGATGTTACAGTGTTTACAACTGGTGAAAGGTCTGTAATGCAGACAGGCCAGTCCAGCAACTGGACTCTTCTGCTATGAAGCCTTGCTGTTGTTATAGCTGCAGTATGCGGTTTAACATTGTCTTGCTGAAATATACAAGACATAAGACTTACCTGAAAAAGACGTCATCTGGAGGGGAGCATTTGTTGCTCCAATACCTGTTTATACCTTGCAGCATTGATGGGGCCTTTCCTGATGTGTAAGTTGCCAGTACCATAGGCGCTAATGCCTATTGTAATTCTGTATCAAGCTCATGTATGGCTTCTTCTTTGCATGACAGAGCTTTACCCTGCATTTGCGGAAGGCACGGTGAACTGTGTTCACAGACAGCAATTTCCAGAAGTGTTCCGGAGTCCATCCAGTGATTTCTGTGACAAAATAATGGCTGTTTATAATGTAGAGTAACAGTACTGCAAATGACTACTAATAGACTACTATCTATCTGTCTATCTATCTATCTAGTGCCCAAATGAGGGCCTGAAGATGATAAGCATCCAGTATTGGTTTTCAGTCTTGTTGCTTGCCCACTTAGACGTCTCCAGATTCTTTCAACTTTTGATCATATTATCTGCTGTAGATCAGATCAGATCAGAATACTTTATTAATCCCCTGGGGGGAAATTCCTTGTGTTACAGGCATTCCGTTCAGCATACATATGCATCAAGAGAATATATCAGGGAGAAAAGTGTGGAACCACAACTATGCAGGTGTAAGGTGTAAGTCCAGATCTTAGTGGGAGGAGCTATACATTATAATAGGCAAGAGTGACTGGGGTCACAATCAGGATATGCATAGTTATTACACAGTAATAATTGCAGTTGTGCTTTACATGTCCCCAGCCATATTACTGTTTATTTTTCTTCAAAAATTTTAAAATTTTTTACACCCACATTTTACACCCACTGTATGCATAATCCATGTAATACCAAACCTGTTGGCAGTCCTAAACTATTTTTTCCTGTTTCTGTTGTCTTTATTAAAGATTGTCATGGCATTGAAAAGTTTTTCCACAAAGTAATACATGGTGACTGTGGCACGCAAGCCCTCAGCAATTATTACTACACTTTGCTACTTTCGCTCCAGAGATAATGCTTGTGGAGGAGGGGAGGGATAGTGCATCCCAGCAACCTCTGCTCTGCAGGATACATTCTGTCAAACTATGATTATTCGGGAGAGAAAAACAGAAGGTGACAGCTCCAGTGCTAAATATAGTGTCCTTCCTGTCTGTTTCGTTCTCTTTTTATCTTCCTCTATTCCTCTGCCTCGTCATCTTCCTCCTCTGCCTTTACTCTACATTCACACCCTCTCTATTTGCCTGTTGATAAGACTGGCAGTGTGAGCTGCAGGAGAGCACCCAGCGTGCCACCCACAGCAGGGGCATGTTGCTTTAGCACATGCAAAAAGCAAAAGAGGGGAGAGGGTGGCTCTTTTGCCCAGACTTTGCCTGAGAAGAAGGCAAAACGATGAGATAGCAGGTGAACATGTAAGTGGGGAGTGGGTGGACATCTAAAGGCTGAGGAGGTTTCACGTAGCTCAACTAACACACAGTAAGTGCAGTGGTGAATTGTATCTGAAGCTTGAAAGGAAATTATATGTAAGCATTATGTAGCCCTTTGATAGTAATTTGCACTCTGTAAATTACTGGCTCCCCACTCTTTAACGATGCCACAGAGAGTAATACATGTACACATCATTGCTCTCAATGAAAGGCACCACATTGAAAACATTTTCCCCAATTTAAATATTTCTTCTGAGCTGGCATGCAGAGCCCTTTTCCCCCTGTGGTGATAAAAATGCACAACATTCAAATGAAACCGTAATCACCCTGCTATTTATTATTCCTGCTTTTAGGCATTTTAATCATAGATTTAATTATTTGTAGTTGGGAGGAGCAGATATGATCATCCAGCGTCATCGGGACAAGTGTTTTCACCAAGCAGAGATGCAGCTAAAAATGAACATGCAAGATCAGAGTTGAAACTTTTTGAGTTATCGAGCTACCAAGAGACAACATATATATATAGATGCAAATCATGCCCTCCCAAACTATAGATTCACTATCTTAATCTTAAATTTAGTCTATTTTCATTCCCTTTTCCTTGGTTTTGTTTACTTTTCCTCCCCTTCACCTTGCCATGACAGCTTTATGATGATGAAAACTTGTCCTTTGATAAATGTATGTTTTTGTATGCATGTGCCTCCTGAGAAGTTCTCTCTCCAAAACTGGTGACCCACAAAGTATATGTTATACTATATTATAGTTAGAACTACATTGTAGGAGAGAGGCCTCTGGTGTTGGATATTTTTTTTTAACACTGTTTGCAATTTTGTGTATTTCGTTAAAAATAGCTTCTCTGTTTCATAACTGAAAACACTGATGTTTTATGTTAGTTTTATCCAAGTTTTTTAAAAGGTGTTTTACTAGAGTTTTGGATAATTTTAGATGCTGATGCTAGAAATAGACTTTTTAGTGAATATTTAGCCACAACTGATAAATGCAGCAGTGATAACCCTGATGAAGTCAAAACACAGTTTGATTGACCTTGAATGCAACACTAAGCTGATTTAAACTGCAGAGTTTTAATATTTATCTGTGAACCATAATGATTAGCTTTTGTGTGTTGTCAGTCTTGCACACAGTCAGCATTTAAGCTTGGAGATTAGATGTTTCTAACTATAAATGCTCCATGGCTGACGTACTTAACTTGTTTTGTATGCAGGTTCAATAAGTAGCCCTTATACTTCTGCCTGTTGTGTAAAGGGGGACACACTCAGCAGGGACAGAAAGACTTTCACACTATGATGGATGTGGATCCATATTGGATGGATATGTAGGTGAATGTGTATGTGTGTACTTCCTGGTGTATTTGTGTTTCTTTGTCTCTGCTGTAGCTATTTTTTTAATCAAAATTTGGAAGACAAGATAAAAATAGATGTCAGAGTCATGCCTTTTTTCCCTTAATGTTTGAAAAACACATACTGTATAAAAAATAGTTGGCATAGCCTTTGTAAAGCAAAGAGCAATATTAAGCACATCATTCTTAAGGTGTGTTTTTAATCCTTATTAAAAGCAGATTACTATGCAGGCTTTAATGAACCTCACCACCTGCAGAACGGGCAAGAGGACGAGGAGTCAAAGAGGATGACAACTGTGCTTAGAGACAGAGTTGGAGAGGAAAATGCTTTCCAGAGGTGTTTTTCTTAAGATTCAAAGTGACAGGGAGGAATGGGAGAGTCTTTTAATATTCATTTCAAGTCCATGTGGTTATGTCTGTTTGTTTGTGTGTGTGTGTGTGTGTGTGTGGGTGCTCACATGCTTGCAGGGCTTCTTCTGTAAAAAACTGCTGTCTATGACACTGCTTTGGTTTGGTTGCCATAGCAGCATCTACCTGTCACTCCTCACAAACTGAATCGGGTTCAAATGATTCTCTCCACAGAGATGAGGTGGGATGCAATCACGGCTTTATGCTTATTTCCCCAGATGTCTGCTGTCTCGTCTGTTCACAGGCTACCCTGAAGCAGCAGCATCAAGTCTTAAATTCTCAGTTAAGACAAATGAGGAAATGTATTTGTTAAAACAACCGACTTTGATGAGGTTTTGGTGTGATCTTCTGAAAAAGACTTGGAAAGCAAAAAATTGAAGGATTTAGTTCTATGCAGAGGCTCCTCCAGGACTAGACATGCTCTCCAGATGTGACTTAAGTGTGGGAGTCCTATGGGTTCCCAACAAAAACTAAAATTAAGTAGACAGCAGGTCAAGGGCACCTTTCCACTTGTTTGCCTTAGACAGCTATTATGTTTTTTTTCTCATTTGTCACTGTTTGGATCTTGTTACTGCAGTTCCATTGACCTCGTTCGTTCGGTGCCCATTTTGAAACTATTAGGTGTTATACTTTCCAGGGTACATGCTGTCATATTGCTGTTTATACGCTTGTATGCTTTTGTGTTACAAAAAGCCAAAAAACCTCAAAACTACCATTACCTGAAACCTAATCTTGCTTAATTTTTACTTTGTCTCTTGACAGTCAGGCTTCAGAACTTGGAATAGATTTGTCCAGTACAAAAAATGAATAAATGCATGTCATTCAGATAAACGCCAAAAAACATCTTTATTAAAATCTCTAGTCCAATGATTTTTAATTTCACTTTCACCAGACTTGTTATCACTTGTATCCTCACAGCAACTATAATGATTGTTTTGATCCATTTATCAAAAATACAAAAGTTATGCTGATCCTTCTTTTTTCGGCTGCTCCCTTTAGGCTTCGATTATGTGCCTCAATATCATCCTATCCCTTGCATCCTCTTCTGTCACATCAGCCCTCTTCCTGTCCTTCTTCACTACATCCATAAACCTTTGCTGTGGTCTTTGTCTTTTCCTAAACTAAAGTTTTGCTCATAAACATGTGGAGGGCTTTCATCGCTATTTTCTCTTACAAAGGATCAAACAGTAATTCAAAGAAATAACAGTAACAGCCTAAATCTACTGTCTGGCAACTCTACACACACTTTATTATATCATTGGCGCGCCTTTAGATTTCATGACTGCACGCATTCACTGTGGCATCATTTTGATAAGCATATGGAGTGTCACATCTATTTCATTCCAAAGTTGCATTAATTTTTCACCTTCAACCTTGTATTGATGATGGGAGAGTCAATCTGCTGCATAAATTCTTTTCCAGCACATCTTGGAGATTCTCATATTTCTTCATCAAAGACGATGATTCACCACTATCCTTACAGGTTTTAATAAGGCATTGGACAGTTCTAACCAATTTTAGTTTCAGCAGTCTCCGCAGTTGTTTTCTTTGCTTGATGCAGGTCAATAATTTGATTCATCTGAAACAGAGTAACATCTTTACTGTGACCATGGGTTATATTTTCTGAGACAGTTGGTTAAAAAGCTACTCACTGCATCAGATTGGGTTAAATAACCTGTTGCCAGCTAAACATATTAATCACTGCAGTAATCATCCAATGGAAGGCTACCTATTTGCTTAGTTAAATCCAGGTGGTGACTTTTTTTGGCCAGGCATTGTAAGCAGAATGTATTTCTCCAATATGACTTACTATCCAGTGTTTTGTTTCAAGGGACACTTTGAAGTGTAAGTTTATCTACATAATGTATGCTGGCTTGCAACATGTATAATCAGATTACTGTGTAAAAAAAATGGTAATGTTTTTGAAATTACTAATCAGCAGCATATTTTAACAATTTCAATGATTAACTGACCATACAAAACTTCAAAGCTGTCTTTTTCCCCAATGTAATCACCATTTGTCCAGTATCCAAATTGTTGCAATTTATTTACAGTGGCGACATAACCAACTATTTGAAGCCATAAACCCTTGGGGTCTTAGAATGTATGATAAGCCATTTTCACCCTTTTTTGACTGTTTACAGGAAATTATTTAAAAGCATCAGTAAACTAACAGATCCTGTCAGTAATCACAAGTCTTTCTGAAAGTGACTTTGCATTAGAAGAGATGAAGTCGTGCAGAGTTATCGATGGTATCTGCAACATTAAGTGAATCTCACCTGAACTGTGAACAGACTGATCTTAAAGAAGTTTCAGTTTAAAAAAAAACTTTTCATTTAATACACATAACAGACATTACTGTGCATAGTACAGTGCAGTACACACAGACACATATCCACAAGATAATGAAAATGGAACTTTAAAAGTTAAAATAATAAAACCAAAAAGTAGTAAGTGCATAATGGCAATGGCAAATGCTGGAAATGCATTTTAAATTTATCTTGTTCCAGCTCAGACATCTAGGAGGAGTAAGGGAAGAAGACATACCGAAAGACAGAGAAAGTCAGATAAGGTATGAGAGAAAAATGAGGATTGTTGGGAAGATAGACTAAGAGGAGTAAAAGGTGAAGGGAGCAATAGAGCTGAGTCAGACACGGCTCTAAAAGTGCTAATGGACTACAGGGCATCAGTGTCAGATTTGCTATCTCAGCCAGAGCAGAGCAGATAAATGGAGGGATTTGAGAATGAAAAGGAGGAGAGGAGCGTGGGTGCACAAAGGCACACTCAGGTCGAATTTTGTGTCTGCTTCCCATTAGCTGTGTATGAGTGTTGGATGAGATGGTTTACTTCAGCTTGTGACTGCATGTACAGCCTCCGCAGGTCAGTCCTGTGCCAATGCCCTGCCAATAACCTTGTGCTGCAAAGTCTAATATTAGAATTTATAAAAACAGCTGACTTTAGTCACATGCACATATTGTCACCCAGATTGTCTAAGAAAGAGTGTTGTAAGTGGTTTGCTGTAGGGAAACATTTGGACCAAAGCCCTAAGTGTGTCATCTCCTTACCAACAACACAAAATGTGATGAAGCCAAAGTACAAACTTGTACAAATATTTCACAAGTTTCACACTCTGCCAGGTTGACGGTGTTTTATGAGAAATGCTCCTTTTCCTAAATGATAAGTCAAAGCTGGTTTTATGCATAAGCTGAGCAACATCAAACACCTGCAACTTCATAAATTTTTTTCAGGTGTGGGAGATTCAGTCTGTCAGAGTCTCTGAGTATATGTATTGGATGACAACCAGGTTGCTGTCAGAAATGAGGCCTATGGTTGAGCCTGACCATAAGCCTGTGGGAGGCTGCAGCGGTGGTGTCTCACTATTGGATTAAAAAAGCAAGAACATTCTTCCTCGTCCTCCTGCCTCCTGTCAGAGTTGTATTTCATCATTTAGTTACTAACCTCTCCCTTCATATGCTCTGCATACATTCTCTCTGGATGATGCATAACTGGTGAAAACTGAGCCTGTGTCAGATGCTAACATCATTACGGAACCCACCTTCAAAGTTTGAGATGTAAAGCTCAGTAAATAACAAAGCCTTCCCTGTCAGATTGCTTTCGCTTGAATCAGATTTGTATTTCCTATGTTCCATTAGCTGCTTTGGCTTCAGGCAAGTAATGACTGAGTTTCAAGGTCAGAGCTTTGGGTGAGATCACATTTGTGTGGCCGAGAACCTCCGAACCCATTTAGTCCTGGAAGAACAACAGAAAGGAACAGGGTAGAATAGGAAGGGCAGAATGTAGTAAAACAGAAGTTTTCCAGGCCTTGTTGTGAAGGTTCATACACTGATGTGCTTCCTGATAATGTGCTGATTGTGGAGGGGAGGAGATGGCCTCTCATCCCTAATCATTGTGGTGGTTGCATTGACATGATGCCAAGATTTTTCTCCATGCCTGCCCTATTTACGCCCCTTTGGCTCCAAGCTTTGTTAGTCAGCCCTGTTCTCAGGAACCTTGTCTAGGTGTTTCTAATGGTATGTTGGCAGTGTTGTCCATGGTATCTTTGCCATATGTTTGAGTCTATGTTACTGCATACATATGGATGAATGAGAAATGGTAGTAAGGGCCTCCTATGTTGCTGTTGTTGTTGTTGTTGGTGTCGACGCCTCACTCATCCCCGTGAATGGACTGCTTGGTCTCAATAGAAGAGGGGCGTTTGTGTGGGCTGGGTCCATCATTCATTTACTTCATTCATGTCCCCAGGGAAGCAGAGGAGGCGTGGCATACAACATTGGCATGGCATTAATGCTCAAAGCATCTCTGTCTGTCCTTTACCTCCCTCTGCTCACTCTCTCTGTCTCTCATCATTCTGGTCTCTCACTTTTTCTCCTCTTGGCACAAATGGCAAAACAGTCATCACTCAAAGTTTGGCTATGATCCTGAGCTTTCATGTTCAGTAGGATTTAATGTTAGATGGATTGATGCTCCTCTGGATCTTGTGCTTCACCACACTACAATGATGGAAGACCACAAACAGCCTTTCAGGAACCTTATAAGAGGCAGCACCTCTTGGCACAAACACAGAGACACGAACTATTTTCCATGGCTGATAGATTTAGTTTTAATGTGGTCGACTTAGCTGAGAATCAGACAGAGAAAACAAAAAAGTGTCTTTTGACACTGGGAAAATCTCCAGTCGAAATTATGCTTTGTTCAAGTGCTGTTGTATTTAGAAAGTATAAGAAACTTAGAATTCATTAGTCTGTGGCTCTGATTACACAAGTGTCATTAACAGGCGGGATTGGTGCACACTGTGAAATTTACCATTTCTCTACTGTGACTAGATCACACTGTCCTATTAAACCATCTGTTCATGATTATTTACAATCTATTGCAAGACATTATGAGCAAGTTAGATTCTAAAAACAAGATTTTCATTTTTTAAACTTTTATTTTAGTTCCTACCCCACACTGCATGATATGGTGTTTAATGAAATTATTAATCAAGTATTTTGCGTTGTGCTTGTAGAAAATGAGTTTGTTTTTGTAGTGAAACATACTCTTGTATGTGTAGTCAAGTCAGTAACCTGATAGCCAAGAGGATAGAGAGTATAACATTTGGATACATATGCCCTAAGCAGTAGAACCCTGGTTTGAAACCTTGCCAAGAACCATTTGCTATTTTTCTCATTCCCTGTCTTTCCCCTCTCTATTCTTGTGAAATAAAGGCAAAAAATACCCCCAAAATTACAATGTTCTAATTTTGCAGATTAGCCTAACATTTTTGCAAAGACACAGGGTTGCCAGTTAGGAGTTAACCCTAAAATAGGGGGTTCTGGATGGTAAAGCCTAGTCATAAGGATGACTGGGTCAGGAAGAGAAGTTGCCTGCAAAAGGATCATGAATGGCTACTTCCTCTTGATAGATCTTGACCAAAGTCTCTCTTTTCCTCATCTGGAGCTGAACTAAATCTGCCACAGCCAATAGTAGGGAGGGATTTTGGCCTTAAAGGAGGGAATTAAAGTGCAAGGGAAATGTGTGTATTAACCTAACACAAATGTAAAGAATCACTGTAGAGTAGAATGCAACACAATAATAAATATTTATCATTGCTAAAACCATAATTGAAGATAACATCAGTTTAATTGCCCAGCACAGGATTGTCACTTGTGGAGTTATCTAGAGGTTTGCTGATGATAGCATTAGATGTTTTACCTCTCAAAATAGAACAGCTCTTGTAATTTCTATATAGTAGAAAAGATATAAATAGTACAGTTTAGAGTTGCTGGAGCATGTATTTTTCCCCTTGTGATGGAGCTATAGTGGCTTCTTTATGCTTCAGTTCTTGAAGGTTTTTAAGCGTAATGACTGGCTAATATACAGTAAGCTGAGTGAGTAGTTTTTTAAAAATTTCTTGAAGTTGCAATGTTTTGTAAAGCTTATATCAGTTCTAAATGTAATTAATTTGAGAAAAAATATTTCATAAGTTATCAAAATACATACATTGCTAAGATAAGGACGTAGTGGTGAAGATGATGTCTGGCCTTTCCTACCAAATAAATAATTGAACAACTTTTTCGTGTAATGAGATGAACTGTGTATTATAGGCTTATGGTTATCCCAGTAGTCTCTTGACAGCCTATTTTCAGATTCAGTTTAAATTTCTTTGTTGCAGCGTATTTTTCTTTGCAGGACCCAGTTGTGGGACAATCAAAAGACCATTCTTCAGCTCTCCCAACTGTACTGCGTGTGAATGTTGCAAATGATTCACTAGTTCTTCAGATGATCATAACCAGACTGCTGGAAAGCCTACAAAAGAAAATATGGCAAGCTGCAAACAAACAAATCCCAAGCAGAAAAAAAAACTTGTCTCCTGTTAAGATCTGATGAATGAAAAAATGGAAAAAAAAAAACCATAACGAAGACAGGAGAAGGGAGTGTGAGTGGGTGAGAGAGGCCACTCATAAAAGGAATAAAGTCTCTCTCATTCCTGGTGTGAAACAACCTGTGTTTGGGTTCCTTATCAGTGCAGAGCGGATGGCTAAGCACTGATTTATGACAAGGTATGACAGTGTAAGATAAGAGCATTTTTAGCCTCTATGTGTCTGTGCAATCATTGGCCTCTTTCAGCACCCCATGTGAGAAGGGATGGAGGGTGACTGTGACCAACATTTCCCACTGTCACGCAAGTTGCCTTCTTCCAGCTGATAAGACTCCTACCTTCCTCTCATTTTGTTTCTCTTCATGTATTTCTATCTCTGTTTGTCATTCTCCTATCAAAGCATGTACTTCCAACTAATACTTTCTTTTGTTAACCGTGTTTAAATGTGAAAGTGCAGATCTGTGTTGCAGAGTGTGAGCCTGAACCCAAATAGCTATGAACTGTTGAATTCTAAAGTACAAAGTAATATACTGGAGGAGGTTGAAATGTGTCATGACTGCTTAACTTCTGAAAAGGTCATTTCAACATTTCTTATCTACCTCCACTGCATACTAACTCTCACAGAGCAGATCTGCCAACAATAACATACCAGACAATTCTTTGCCATTTTCTAATTTGCTGTATCCAGAGTTTTGTTCCACTTGGTGCATGTAATTGATAAAGCTCATAATTTGAACAAGGGCCAATCTTACTTGCCCATTTCATGCCTGGAGTGCAGTAATTGCTCTATAGCACTGATATTACAGGCTTGTGTAACAGGCCTTAGCGTGGGTTGTGTAGGGCAGACATGTTATCTTGTATCTTGTTTTTTATGATTTTATCCATCTGTTGTCCATTCCTTACTCTGAACTTTGCCAGTTTTGATACTTCTGCCTCCTTTATCTATAAAAACCTCACCATTCAATGTCACCATTTCACTTGGGAAACTTATAATGAATTTGACTCTAACCATAGCTATTCACACATCACCTCAGCTCTTTTCTTACACAGACATACCCTGAATGTGGCCCTGGTGGTCATGGGTGACAAAAGGCCATAGGGTCACGAGGTAGGATGTCCCAGCTGTCTATCAAGCATGAAAGCTGCCAAATTAACAAGCACTGGTGGTTTAAAAGGTAAGGGTGTGCATCAGTCAGCAAGAGCAGTAAAAAAAAAAGATCATGAATTACACAGACAGACAGTAATCTATAGGTCTGTCAGCCTGTCACTCAGCCTGACCTTGGGTAGCTTTACTTTAATTGCAGGGTGGAATGAGAGAGTGGGGCCCACCTTCAGCAGACAATTCACTTTATCCATTAAAGATATAATGGCTGCCAACATGTTTCGTCTTGAAAGACATTTTCTGCTTTTAAAGCACATATTTAACCTGTTGGAATGTAAATGATCATTGTTAGCCTGTAATTATTTTCTGTGAATCCCCTTCATTCTTAAATAATCCAGGCTTTTGACATAGAATCTTAATATTCCTCTGGTCACATTTTGAAGTTGGCACTGTTTATAAGAAGATAGTAATACTAAAGCTTATGACACGGAAAAAGTCCAAATTGACTGCTAGTCTTTGAGATTATGTCCACGTGTACTGTCTTCTACAACTTTGAGATGTTTTTAGCACTTCAAACTTATAGCTCAGCTGTCACCTTGTCAAACTGTCATCTTCACAAAGAGCCTTTGTACAAGATAAGTATAACTAAACTGTAACTGAAAGATGGACCCAAATTTTTCCAAAGCAATGCTCTGTAGTATGAATACTCTCTCTGCATTTCTTTCAGTCACCCCTCCTTTCCCCTCTTTGTGCCTCTTCTCCCCTCTCCCCAACTCCCATATTCTGACTATAGCCATGTCCATCATACAGACACCAAGAAAATATGAATACCTCTAACTGATGGTCATCATCTTCCACTTTGGTTTCTTCACTCATCTCCTCCTATTTATGCCAAATAGACTGACAGACAGCAAATAGACAGTTAACATGGATGCTTTTTCATTCACAGCATCCAGTCAGCTAATTCTCACCAGTTGGCCTCCCTACTTTCTTTTCTTCCAACAGCTCTCACCAAACTTTCCTGCTGATTTCATTCAATGTTAGAATCAAACCCCCATGTGCATGCATGTGTTTGTGTTGATGTAAGAATGTGTTAAATCCCCCTAATGCTTGCAAATGTACTAAAATACAAAAAGATTTAGTGTTTAAAGGATGACAAACAAGAGACGACTAATAAAAAGAGGCAGTGGGATGCTAGACTCAGTGATAACTGCTCTTGTCTGCAGACAAAATATAAGCTTGTCTGAAATGTCAGTCCTAGTATAAAAGCCATAAAACTCCTCTTGACATAAGAAAAAATCACTAAAGTAAAGTGTGTTGGACTTGATACTTGCAAAACAGATTCAAATGCACATCGATAAAACTGCTGCCTCATTTTGAGAATTTCTAAGGAGGATTCGGTGATAGAAGATACTAAGTGTAAGCAGCTTTTTTTCAAGAAGTAAAACACTTTAAAATAGCATTGCACATTAGTGGGGTTCAACTGCTCTCACCCTGGCCATAAGAAGAAAACGCAATATTGTTTCTGGCTGCTCCTAAGTAATAAAAGCGCAGCTTTAACCTGTAATAACTTTTCAGGGAATATCTGGGTTTGCTTGTTTGAGAACATAAATATATATATATTGAGAATTCTTGCAGGTTGATTAGATTTTTGTAACCAATGCTGTTGCAGTGCTTAAAACACACTATATGGATATGGATATGGAAGTATTGGGCTACCAACACATTACAGCTACAGGAGCTTTTAGGACATTTCCATAAGCAATAAAATGGAGTTTTGTCACTCCACAGAACACCTATCCACTGTAGCAACATGTTTTACATCACTTCATCCAATGGTTGGCATTGTGCTTGGTGATGATAGGCTTGCATGTAGCTGCCTGTCTGTGGAAACTCATGCCATGAAGCTCCTGATACACAGTTTCCGCGCTGATGACTTTCTGTGCCAACTGTTATGCGCTATATGGCTCAGCACTCAGCGCAGCACTCTGTAACTTGACATGGTCTGCCACTTTGTGGCTGAATTGCTGTGGTTCCTAAATGCCTCCACTGCATACCATACCATTTTATTTATAAAACACTTCAAAAACAACAATAAAGCTGGCCCAAGTGCTGAGCACCAAAAGTAAAAATATAAAATACAACACAGGCCAGTGCATGGCAAGGTGCTTTATTTTACACACCTGTGGCAATGGGACTGAATGAATACCTAAATTCAATGATTAGGAGGTATGGAGCTATAATTTTGTCCACATAGTGTACTTTGTGGCAATTTTTTTTCTCTGAATATAATTATTTTAACATACATCTAATGAGGTCTGTGCTATTGATCTATTGGTTGACCATTATACAGTCAAGCCACTACTGGGACGGATTAATGGAGGAATGTTATGTTTGATTTTTTTGCAAAAACTTCTCTTGAGGGGGTATTTTTTTTAAAGCTTGGCCTTCATGAAAGTGTCAGTCAACAGTTAATTTTCTGTTGGCAGTGGCAAGATAAATATATATTTGTTGGAGTCTCTCTGTATATCTGTACTATTTGTCACTGTAAACAAACGCATTCAGCCAGAGATAATTCATCACCAATGCATCAGTGTACTAATGTGCTCATGATGACTTTAATACTTTACGAGGTGTAATGTTTACAGCTAACTTAGTGTCGCATGGTAGTATGGAGTATGGTAAAATGTGCCAGTTTGCACAAAATGCAAATTTTAGAGCTCTGTCCTATTGCAGTGCAGTTTATTGCAGGTATTTTGTCATATCAAGAAATAAATCCAAATTTATTTATTTTAGATTATCCTGACAGAGACATGAAAGTCATTTGAATTTCATGAGAGTAGTTGTTGAAACAGTTCACTAAGCACAAAAATAAACCTGCTGTTGGCACTAGAGCAGTGGCTCTCAAACTTTTTTTGATTTGCCCCACTTTAGAGGCCAAAAAGTTTGCATCCCACACAACACAAAAATGCATGTCCCACATCCCAGAATTTTATTAATCACTAAAAATAGAAAAGGATCCACATTGGATTTTACTTAAATCAGTGTGCATATGATCAGCACAGTATCATCAGCAAATGTCTACTTGTTTCTTTTTTATATAAAACATATCTATTCACCTTAGTTTCACTTCACCTCATACTTTGAGAACCAGTGCACTAGAGGAACATTTACAGAAATGACCAGGTATCACTAGAACTTATCCTCTGTTCAAATTTGCAGCAAATTCAATGAGCAGTTCCTCCATAGCTGAAATATTTCCTGCTGCACTTAACTGGGTAATAGAATACCATTGTAATACTTAATGTTATTCTGCAACCATGGCAAAAATGGTGTCAGTAACCTGTCAGCATCAAGAATGTGGCATTCTGATGGGTTTCCAGGTCTGTTTCTGTTTTTGCACAAAAATTTAACTCCATAATATCCCAGAACAAAGCATGCCAGACAAATGAGGAGGTCCTCACTACAGCAGCCCCTCAGAGGGCCGCACCACACTGCTCAACAACCAGCCATGTGATTGTCAAGAATTATCTGGTTGTCTTTTGCCTGTCATGCAGCATTAGTGCCCAAGACTTAACCGGGGATCTTTATTGACACATACCTGGTTGGGGGTAACCCTGCCATTGTGTAGCAGTGATGTGGGGTCAAGTGGATGTATGCAGCAGCAGGGTATGCTGTATAATGTCTACTGAGCTGGGCTTCCAGCACTACCCCCAATTAGTGGGCTGTAGAATTATAACTTTTAAGATTTTGGTAGCCTTGACGCTTGGTCTATATGACAATTAGGGTCTGAAAAAACCTCTAATCATCTTCCTTTACCCATTAAAATGCCTCACCTGGTAAGCAGCAATGAAATCCCTCCTGTTGTGCAGGGTTTTTGTTAGTTTGTTTTTCAAAGCTTGGTCAAAAAGCATAATCTCATTAGACATGGCCTTTTAATCATGTAAGAATTAAATGGTTTTAATGGGTGAAGTACAAGACTGACAGTCATAGTAAAGTACATCTTCACTGCACGCATTTCCGGCATTACCCCGCTTCTTCCACCTGTGACATGCTGGGTGCCAAAGAAAGGAGAGAAGGATTCAACAAAAAAAGGCATCCGTTATCGCAATGGGCTGGTATGCAGACAGAGGCCAATTGGATACTGGCAGGATCAGACAAGCCTAGGAAAAGGAGAAGTGTCAGAGGAAGCTTGGTGATGAATAAAAATAGCGTTAAGCAGGCATGATTTAAGATAGATGTGGGTGCCATAGCTGCTATAATATTTGGTAGAGTTGCATGCAAGACAAGATCTTCAAAGAATGGTGGTGTGCAAAGGTGGTGGAAATGTTCAGTATGAGGAAACTGTTGCAGGCTAGGAAAGTGATAAATGATCTTGCTATATTTGGTTACTCCTCTCTCCTCTCTGGGAGATAAATAAGTTTTATTTAGTAAATTAAATAAAGGATCATTTCTAGTGTCCAACTTTGGCCATCAATTTAAAAACATTCATTTAAATGATAATGCCTTTTATTATAAGAGAGCTTTAGTTCCTTCTGCATAAAGTGTCAGACAGTGTTCAGCCTTATCTGGACTTGAATTAAGAGTTTTCCAGTTGAATAATACTATAATAATGTTTGATTAATGCAAAAAACAGTTATTAGATTGGAAAGGGTGGTGGTGATGGTTAAAAAGAATACAGTCTTAACTGTCTGCAGAGAAGTGCAATTCAGCAGTGGTTTCCTGCGACCTCCCTATCACTCTGACCTCTCTGGACTGTGTGGCTTTTAAGCAATGTCACACTATTTGCTTTCCTCCTGAGAGACAAGAGTCTCAATTTCTAGAGCTGCTAGAAATTGTTGTTGAATGTAAACTTTATGAAGATTTGCAGAAACAACTGATGCCTCCTACTTCCACTGGTGTCCACCATAATCTACTAACACCCCTCCTACTAATTTAATGGACTGTTTTTGCCTTTTCTATTTGGGAAAAGATTTTCAGAGCATCTGACCAAGTATCACCAAGTTACAGTTCTTCTTATTCTATCAGTTTTCATCAAAACTCCCTTTCATTGTTGTTTGAACCTGCTGGATCTGATATACCTACTAGTATACGTCACTTTATTTCTCTGTTTCATGATTATTTGGTCAAACATTTGTCAAAATAGGAAACTCATACAAGGGAACAGAGAGCATTTATTGGTTATATAGGATACTGCTATTGTTAGGTTTAACCCTTACATGTAGTAAAAATGTCACATTTATAGTTTCTTCTTTCAGATTTAAATTCATTGAGTGTCTGTAGGGTGTATGTGCATATATGTAAATGTACTGGTACTTATATAGCACTTTTCTACTCTGAGCATTGAAAGTGCTTTTTACTACAAGCCTCATTCAAACACACATTCATACAGTGCTTTATTCTGTGCCTTTAAGCACATTTAACTATCACACACATTCAATTTTTCAGTGACTGCATTGGGAGCAATTTGGGGTTCAGTGTCTTGCCCAAGGACTCTTCAGGATGTATACTGGTGCAGCCAGAGATCAAAACACCAGCCTTTCAGTTACAAGTCGACCCGCTCTACCTCTTGAGCCACAGCTGCTCCTAATGTGGTGGCTGTAGCTAAGAAGGTACATGCACCCATGTATGTATGCATGCACCTGTGGACAGTGACGGTGAATATTTTATTTGCAAAGTACTTTGTGAAGATATAGATAATTGATCAATATCACCAGCTGCTTCTCAAGTGAGCAGCTCATCCTAGGCACAGAATCCACCTCCATCATAATGGACTGCATCTGGTGGTGTTTGTACTCATTCTTTTCTGCAAACTTGTTGAGAACCTTGCTCTACCTGCTGCTTGTTTGTGTTAAATTGACCCACATTTCTGTAGAAGAAGAAGGATTAGAGTCTGACGGTGAGACTTGAAGTATGTCAGATCGTGTGAAGAGATCCTCTCTCTGGAAGCAGCTGATATCAAGGACCACCACAATAACAGTCTAGCTACTAAGCCAACCAGTTGCTAAAACATGAGATAAGAAGCAACTGAATATTCAAAATAAAAATGAGGGGATTTTCTACTAATAAAATGATCACTGAATGCATAATTCTCTTAGATTAATAAATGAATGAATAAAGAAAAGAAACACTGAAACAAGTTTCCAAATTTTTGGGCAGCCGGCCTAATTACAGCATTTTTTGGAAGCATTGATCTAGGGCCTTAAACACATGTTTAGGTGGCTGTTTATAATGAAGGAATACAATGATCAGCCAAAAGAAATTAGAAATCAGCTGTCCATTGTTATGTAGTTCCTTCTTGTGCTGCCCAGACAACTCTGACCTGTCCAGACATGGACACTGAACTCCTATAGGAGTGTCTGGCGCTTGGATGTTGGCAGTGGATCCTTCAGGTCCTTTGGGTTGTGGAGTGGGGCCTCCACTGATCAGGCTTGTTCCGGCCCAACTCTTGGTCAATCAGATAGGGAACCAGGGAGCTTGGAAGCCTAGTTGGTGCTGCTGATGGTTGGTGCCGCTGTCAATGAGTAGTGCAATTGCCCTGGGTTTGTGTGTTTATTTTGCAAGAATGTTTACGTGGGTGGTGCCTATCAGAGTAACCTACACATAAATGCCAGGACCCAAGAGTTCCCATCGGAACACTGCATTGGAACAAAATGATTAATGTAATTCACTTTAGCTGTCCGTGTTTTTGTTGCTGTGGTTGATCACTGTATGTTCGTGCTGTCCGCCTGTTGTTAATGAAGATATTACTTGCTCATTACTTCGTTGACTTTTAAGTCTCACTTTTTTTCAGTTGTTTTCTACCTAAGCTGGCAGCAGAGATCTTAGTCAATGTTGGTGTGCAACACACAATCAGGGTGTTTTGTCCTCAGTCCAACTCATGATTAGAATTGAAGAGCCTCTGTGTGCCTTTGTGAGCCTTTGTTTTTGGCCCTCAAGCAGCTGTAGAGGAGATCTCAGCCTCTCTGTTTTGGCCGTACAGAGGAGCTTTCTTAGAGTTTGACTCAGAGTTTCCATGGCTCTCTCCTGCCTGCTTTGATAAATGGAAGTTCTTAGGTTCCCTGTCAGCCTCTTCTACCCTCGGGACTCCTCCTTCCATTCTCACTCCTCTACCACAACATTTGCTGTTGTGGGTGAAAAATTACCACAGGGAATAGAGTAGATTCTCAGTGCTCGACTTAGAGTGGAACACCCAGAGAAGGTAGAGGCAGTGGTTGTCCCCAGTAGACCCTGAGTCAACACTTGCTGCTAATGGTCTCTCTAAATTTACCTTCTAATTACCCCCCTCTTATTGCCCCCAGCTAGCAGCACACTGGCAATGACCTTGAAACACGAGGAAGCAAAAAGACATGCTGGAAATCATACTTTGTTCAGTTCTAGCTAAAATCAGTAAGAAGAGAACCAATCCACTGACAGCTTGGCTAACGAAAGATGCACATTTGAGTGGTTCTAATCAAATCAAGAGTCAGGAAAAATCTATAAATAGGAATGAAAAGATTCCTTTGAGAGAACTTCATACATCTGGCTCTGTGTTAGTGCAGCTGACAAAGAGGAAGAGCATTTGTTCTAAGTGCCAGGTCAGAGGTCAGCCAGGGAGAGGAAGATTTTTCACTCATTCACACCCGCTCTGTCTCATTATTCAGCCCTCTCCATAATCCCTCTAAACTATGTTGTCACTGCTGACCGCTGCCGCCATCCTGACCAGCCTGCTGCAAGCAACTGCACAGCTACAACAACAAACAAAGCTTCATCAGCGTTACAATGGCTTGCAGCACCAGCATAAAGCCCATCCCACCCATACATATACACATAAACATTTGTGCATACAACAGCCAGCCACGAGAGTAAACAGTGCCCTGGGATAAAGCAGAAACCAAAGTAAGGAACACCAAGTCATTCTCATGTTCTTCAAAATCCAGAGATTAGAGGAAGAGAGTCAAGCAGACCTGCATACTAAACTCCTGAAAGGCAGGCCTTTAAAGTGTAACAGCTCAACATGAACATGAATTTCTGATTTCTGAGTTTCTGATTTTGTTGCTGTCATTTTGAGTTTGAAGGTGTGCTTGGAGTGATTGTTTTGTATATATTTTTTCTAATTTTAACACCATTGCTGAAACAAATATTGTGAACAATTTTGTTGAAAGTGAAGGTATCAGTAAATTTTTATCTCAAATGATTTATGGCTGTACCTTTTTTTTTTAATTTTCACTAATGAATCTGTGTGTTTTAATGTGTAAAATTTCAAAAAATAGTGAAAAATTGTCCCTCTTGATTTGCTAAAGTCCAAGATGAATTCAAGTGATTTGTTTTAATCAACCACAGATTTTTTTTTGTTCTTGACTGATCAATTTATAAACTTATTTATGAATAATTGTTAATTACAGTGTCCTCTCTTCCTTTCAAACATGTCTCAGAGGGTACAATATCCCATGTCACACTGGTCCGTGTCTCTTTAAACACCCCACCCAAACATTATCATGACCACCCAGCTCTGTTGAATGTAAGGAGGCCACTGTGAGCTTTCACCTCAGACCCCTCATGTCCTTTAACCTTTCACCTTCAAAGCTGTTGAGGGCAGCTGTCCATGGCAATGTGTGCAGAGAGAAAAGCCAGTATTCTGGCCTGAGACCCACCTCAGGGTTTTCTATTGATTCTGTGGATGCATTTAAATCATGATTCATAGACCATGTTAAAAAATTGCTTTATGAAAGTTGCTAAAAGTTTGCTTCTTGACCTTTTTTAATCGATAATAATTGATTGTTGTTTGTTGTTTGTGTGAGAGTCAGAAGGCAATAAGGCAAATCAGACATCTGGAATCTCTACATGTAATTGCCTGGTTTCTGATCACAACATATGGGTATTGTATGATGTGACTTTAATGAAGGTCAGGTTTGTGGACTAGATACACAGAAACGAAACGACCTTTGCTGTCAGTTGATCCAGGGATCTTCTTCTCCCATGTACTTTAATTAACCTTTTCTGTCATCTGTAACAGCAGAAATAGATTTGTTATAATCTCTCATTTCCACTCGGGAAGTGAACTCACAACTTAAATCAATCTTTCTCTGCTTTCGATTTGTGCAGTGGGAGACAGGTGTCCCTGATTTGATGTGAGGATCAGAGAGCTCTACCTCTACTTCTATAAAAAACACGCACACACACACAGACCCACACGCAAATACTGTGTATCAGTAGCAGACGAGCATGAAGAGCATCTGAGTGACAGCATCCGGAAGCTCTCAGATAAGATGTAATCTGGTGCCAATTATTTCTCCTTGACAGGTGCAGGTAAGCAGCAATCAGCTCCACTGACATGTGTTGTGAGTCAATAGACCTTATCCCAATGGGTGGCGAGAGGCTGATTATGAGGTGCTGAACTGAGGCAAATACGAAAGACAAACACGGAGCCAGGTTGAGCTGATAAGCATTCCCACTGCTGATCAGTCACCCTGTTATCCCCAATGACCTCTCCATTCTGTGCTACGGCACAAAGATACACCAACCCCAGACGTTCAATATTCACTCGGGAGCTGCACTGAATTCAAGTCCTAGATTGTATGTATCTTCAGACATATCCAGTAGTCCTTGTACCTACATGGCAAATATGTCAGTGCTTTCCAAAATGACTCTTTTTTTATTTTAGAGAATTAAACATTTTGGTTCAAGTTAATTTTGTTCACATATTTGAAACATGACAACTTTCCTGCAAAAAAAATGGTTAAAAAATACTGACACTACTCCAATATCTCTATGTCAAGCTGGCAGCAGACAAGTTTAGCTTTGTCAAATGGCTAGCCTGAATCACAGTCTGTTTGCTAGTACATCTATAAGCTCACAAGTAAACATGCAGTTTTTCTTTGTTTAATCCATACTCAATCAGCGATGTGGAAAAGTTTTGGTTTTATAGTGAATCATAAGCTATAGTTCAACGCTGTCGCTAGGTGCAATATATTTGTACAGCGACAAGGCAAAGTGAGTAAATTTAGATATTTAGAAGTGCTAGTAGGAGTCATCTTTTAAAGTCAAAAATCTGATAGCTCTTGAACACCTAATGGGATTTTCTTTAAATTTGGCACAGATGCCCACTTGGAGAAAACAGATGAGCAGATCATAATTTGATAGTCAAAGTTCAATGTGATATTATAATGTGCTTTTGGTTATAGCTCATCTCTATGCTAATTTAACACAAATGTCTGAGAAGATTTTTTTTTTTTAGAAAAAAGAAAGAAATGATGGCTTGTTGCATGGAAAAGTTCAAAAATTATGCCTGGATAGACATGGGTGTACAGTAATTTAATTTAACTGGTTGGCCAAGATCTATAACTGTAAATAACTAGCTCTAGGTGAATATTGGATTGTCCCAGACTGGCTGCTTTTGCCTGCTTCCAGTTATCAGGCTAATCTGACTGCCAAACTCTAGTACCACATATCTAAACAAGTGACTGGGTGTAGGCGCAATACCAGCAAACATGGTTGAAACCCTGATGTCATCTCCCAGGTCAAAACTGGTTAGGGTACAACCACAAAAACATAACTTTGACAGATTCATACTGAAGCCGATGTTGCTTCCACATAGAATAGAGGTTAAGTCAGATAATCTTTTGCAAAGTAAGAAATTATCGCAATGTTGGAATTAAATGTGACTTTCTTTGTTTTGTTTTTTAAACAGTGACAGCTAATCTGGTTAGTGCATGGTTGTGAATAGACGTTCACATGTTTTCTCCACTTTCACTGACTATTATTACTGTACACTACTACACTCCTTTGAAGCAATTCACAGTTATGCACAACTAAAGTCTGTCTTATTGTTGCATGATAAACTTAAAGTGTTAGAATCACTGCCTCTCTGTCCCCAATGTCAGTATTATAACCTCAGGTATCCCCAAGTTTGCATGTAAAATTAATTTGTTCAGCAGGACAAGAAATTGGCTTTGGTGTGGGAGGTTGCTAGTCAGTCATTTCTGAGAAGACCTTTTTTTTCAAGAACGTTTGTTTTATTTGGCTTTAGTCTAAGTGATAAAGAGAAAGTAGAAAAACATATTTAACACAAGCTTTCTCTTGCTAGAAAGACTAACAGCAATGTTGAGGCAAAGTTCAACAACTACCTTGAACTGAGGGAACATCCGTGACGGAGGGCAACTTTCATTTTCCAGCTGTTTTTCAATCATGACTAGATCTTGACAAAAAACCACCAGGTGGGAGTTATTCAACTTTGAAATGTCTGCTGGATACTTTTTTTATACATTGCCATTATGTTTACAGTAAAGCAAATTAAATTATTTGTAAGAAATTAATTAAAACACAAGTGAGTCAAGTTAGAGTCACATTTTACAGACAGTTTTATATGTAAAATTAACCTTTAGGAACACATCCTTGCACATTTGGCTGCAGACAAGCTGGGACAAGGTGGAGCCACACCTTTACTTTTGGAGAATGTGAACTTAAGTAAGGACCTGAGCTGACAGAGGTTTTAAAGAAGTGATATTTGTGTCTGTAAGGTAGCATGTTTCCTTTTCTCCTTGCAATTTAAAAACAGGGGACATTTATGTCCTTTTGAGATTGACCCAGGAAAACCACACAATGGTGCAAAACCTGGCTGAAATGGCTAGATACTTTAGCTACAGAACAGAGCAGAGAGTGACCACTTTGCAGAGGAATCACATCATGATCTGAATAGCTTATAGCATAGGGCCAGTTTACCAGCAGATTGAGTTTTGTTCACCAAACTGAAGACAATTTCACATGGTCACAGAGAAAGAAAGGACAATTTTGTTCTGTCTGCCTGGGTGTCTGGTAGTGATTATAAACTCCTTGTTGGTAAAATGGGTGATATACACCAGATTCTGCGGTCTTTAAAGACAGACACTTGTGCCCTATCATTGCTGAATTTACCAGCTTGTTGTAAATTCAGCCATTTAACACGATGTCAGGTCTTGGTTTTTTTTTTTTTTTTGCAGCATTTTTCTCAGCTTCAAAGGGCAATTTAGGCTGACCTCCTTTACGTATAGGAATGCTTTTGAGAAGATGAATTTGTGCAGACAGTAGAGAGTATGTGCGGTTTGAGGTGGACCATTATCATACTCCACTACTTATCTCCACAGGCATTATTTTAAGGAAAATGTGTTTTCGCATGTCTCATCTTGCAAACATGTTACGCATCTTCTTTGCCACTTTGCCACTTTATTTGCACAGACTAAACTGTCAGGATGAAAGGAATAATATGCTTTATAAATCTGATAGTCATTATATTTTAGCTGAATGAGCATGTAATCATGGAATGATCCCCATGTGCTAGGAATGTTAATGTTAATGATCTGTCAAACATGTAGTCCAGAATTGCTACTTGAGATCATATGTGCTTGCTGGAAAATAATTTCAAATGTTAAAAAAAAATTAATCTATCTGCTGTAACTGTATTATACTTTCGATATATGTGTGTTAGCATTTGCTCTACATAAACAATTAACTGGTCATTTTTCATGATGGGGATTACTTGAGTGACTTCTGACAGGATGAAATTTGATTTGCCTCAGAGGTGAACGATATTGATCCAGTGACCCTGAATGGAAGATTTACAAGAAAGATGGCAGGCTGTCAGACACTTGAAGCTGGTTGCTCTTAACGGATGATTTGTTTAGACAAATGTTTACTTGTCTTGTAGTAGGTTATCTGTCTGTCTGGCTGTCTAGTCTAGTTTGCAGTGACCTGAGTGTCTGATTTGTGACAGCCGGTCTCCACCAGCAACCTCCCTTTCTCAGTGCAGAGGTGATAAATGTGGGGCCTCGGCTGGTGACATCTAAGGTCCCTGAAGTTCCAGTATCATTCAGCTGCTGTGTCTGCCACAGCAGGTAACAGGCTGTGTTTGGTTGACAAACAGATGAGAATGGAAGATGAGCTCTTTATCCCAAAAGAGTGGTGCTGCACTGTCTGAGGATGCTGTCTGTATGTTTGCATGAGTACAGATGCAGTAATCATGAATTACACAAGGCAGTATTTCCTGGAATCCTTTTATCAAACACACTGAAAAGTGAAACCTCAGAAAATATTGTTCTTAAATTTTTCTTTAATCCTTTTTAGAATTTTTCAGAACAGAACAGCCGTTTAAAAAATGAAACCCCAATATGGAATTTTACCACAAATCTCTATCACTGTTGCGCTGTTAAAGTATATGTGTTTGGAGGCTTCTTATGAGATTTACATGGGTGGCAACCATGTCTATTTCTGGTTATTACCTGCATACCATGATGCTGCACCGTGACAGCAGCATTTCACAGTTCCTGAAGAAGCTCAGCAAACCAACAGCTGAGAAGCTCTCTAGGCGAGGATTCATGTCAGTATTTCAACATGTCCTGTGCAGGTGGAGAACTTCATGCATTCTTTCAGTCCCACCAAGCAGCAAGACTTTGTTCTTCTATCTGGTTAAGGAAAGTTGCTGTAGCTGTCACAAGGAGCCTTTTTGACTCTTAGCCTTGGCTGCACAGCAGTAGGGGCATTTGTAGGAATTCAGGAATTTCTTTGGGTCCTCGGGTTTTCTCTGCAGCTCAGCTCAGCTTTCTCAAGCAAAGCTTGAAAGATGACAAGAGAAACAGATAAACCTATCAGAGCAGCCCCAGAGATAATGGGAGGATTGGGGGAAAATCTGCTTTTTTAACCACAGGACTTAAACTCATGCTTTCGCACCAGTGATCTGCCTTGTGCAGTATGTGAGCCAGCAGTTTTATTTCAAAATAAATTTAACATGGATATGGAAAAAGTATGTTGCAATGTTTTGCTTCCCAGGGAGCACATAAGATCATTTATGGATATTTCACAAGAAGAGATTCTTACAAAGGCTATCATCCCCTTCACAGCTTGTTAGAATTGAAAAAAGATCAGTTTAACTCAGGGTCAGACTACAAGTTTCTGAACATTATCAACTCTATGGCCTGTTGTAATAGACAACATAGTATTTTACTTATTATTGCTCTCATAACTACTGAATGATCTATTGCCTCTCTGTTGCCACTCAGTTATGACTCCTGTGAATCCTTGCTTTTGTCAAGCCTGCCATACCCATATTTAGCCTGACTGTTAACCCATTGTGACAGGATGTAATTGGGGTGAAAAAGAGCAAAATCTGTGAATTAATTTAGGAGAGTTTTATGGTGGGTTTGGCATCATCAGCATATTACCATTCCTTTAACTACACAGACTATGTCTGTGGTTTGGGTTTTCCAGTTTTATTGTGTGCTTTCCTACTACAATAATTATAGGTTCAGTATGAACAAAAATATTTATTTTTGCACTTTTTTCCCTCTTTATAGAGTTGAAGTCTACTGGCACTGCTCACCACTTCTCCTTTTTGCTGAACTCAACTGACTATCGGATCCTTCGCATGGATGAGGACCATGACCGCATGTATGTGGGCAGCAAAGATTATATACTTTCTCTGGATCTACATGACATCAACAAGGAGCCTCTCATAGTAAGAAAGTTTCTACACAAACATTAAACTGCAGGAGCTCAACATAGGTTTACAGCTAACCCGCTTGTGTATTTTTCACTGTCAGATCCACTGGCCTGTTGCCCCCCAGAGGAAGACTGAATGTGTCTTGTCAGGGAAAGACATCAATGTAAGTATTCAAAAAACTAACAGTTCTGACCAATCAAAAATCCTAAACATTTTCCGATTCAAAACGTAAGAATACTAGTGTTTGTATTGTTGTAATGTTGTATTATTTAAAGCTTGGTTTATTTGAATATTAAATTGTTGGTCAGATAAACCAAGCATTAAAGATGTCATATGTCTAATATATTGTCTTCATATGTTTAAAAAACCTTGTGGACTAAACAAAGTCACCAACTAGTCAAAAAACTGTTCTGCCTGCACTGAAGTAAAAGTAATGAAGTTTTTGCCAAGTTTAGGTCCCATGCTAGTGACCTTCTACATACAAGTATTACTTTAATACAAGCCTTAAAATCAATTCAACAGTTTTCAAGGCAAATTACTACAGTATAAAAGAAATCCTAGTTTCTAGGGACAATGGCCATTATTCAGGTCAGTACGTCTTGTTTCTAGCTATGGTTGTTGCTAATGAAAGCAGATAAACTAAAAGAAGCAAACAAAAAGTCCTCAACAGACAATAGCCTTTAGTTTTTAGATTGCATTTCAGAAAATGCTTTCACTCTAGTGATCTCCACAGTAACTGTGGTTGTGGAGGCAATCAAAGCCTGCTTGAACGTGATTGGTTAATAGCATTCATATTTCAACTGGATTACAAACTAAATCTGAAAACGTTCAGATTCTGCTTTCTGTTTAGAAAGAATACCATAGGTATCTCAGATCCCTATAATGCAACTATAATAATAAAAAGAAAAAGTCCTTCAGAGTGTAGTGGTTTACATATTTGCCTCACAGACTAAAGCTCCCTGGTTTGCACCTTGGACGAGACGCAAGCCCAGCCTTGGGGGGGTTACGAGTCTGTCTACTCTTAGTGCTGGACCCAAGCCTGGATAAATGGAAGGGTGGCATCAGGAAGGCCATCCAGTGTAAAATCTGTGCCAAATCACCAAAGTGGATTCATCTGCTGTGGTGACCCCTTGGAGAAAAAGGGAGAAGACACTTTTTTTTTTGCTTAATAGTTGAAAGAAAAAGCATAGCTCTGCCCAGCCCCTGTTTAAATGTAAGTGTTTTCAATATGGCTTTTTGCTGTGAATAGTCCTGAAGCTCTTATTTACTGCCTCTGAATCCCTGATAGCTAATTGCATACAGATGCCACCAATTTAGCTGTAGCAGGAACTTGAAATGTGAAAAATGTAGTCCTCTTCAATGAAAAATGAAAACACACCATGCACCAATCAACAGATGCCACAATAATAATTATTTTTATTTATTTTCTTTTTACACAATAATGATTTTACACTTTGTTGTTCAGACAAACAGGCAAAATTAATCAGCCTCTGCAAACTACAGACAGATCCGAAGCATTAAAAGGGTTCAAAGACATACAGACAGCTCCTTGCACCTCCTGTGCAGCCCCCCACAAGGAAGAGATTGAAACTCATCATTGAAATTCATTTAAAAACCAGATTCTTCTCTTTTGTGCCCCCCCACCTACCCACTCTGAAACACACACACATACACATACACACATACAGAGTTGTTTTATCCATGCTAGGGGTAAGAGCCAGCAGGAGCAGTGCGCACCAAGAGTTTGATGAGGCTGTGGATAATAACCCTTCTCTTCCTGCTGGTGTAGAGCTCAGGCTGCTGTTTATCCAACTAGAATGTTCATTTATGCGTGTTTGGTGACCTGCACCTCCTACCGCCTCTGGCTACATTGTCCTACGTATGTTCATATGTGCATGTATGTGCCTCTGTGTATGTGCATGAGGGTTTGAAATTTCATCAACAGAATAAGAGATAAGATTGGCTACTGCAAGATATCTCAGCAATCTTGGTTGCTCTTTAGTGAATGACAAATGATGACAATTCAGCAGCAATTCATAGGGGATGTTGGTTCAGGCAGGAGGTCAAAGGCAATCATCCCCACTGTGCTCTCTGTGGGGGAGCACAACTGTGCCCTGAATGATACACAGAGGCCCACATGCGTAAACACACACACACACAAAAACACATCCTCTGAAACCTCTGACTTGTGCATCTGTCATACTGTTAAGTTCTGCCAAAATGGCTCATCCCCCATCCTGCATGCAATCTTATTTATATACTTGGTTCATCCTTTCTTTTTCACCAGCTGTCACTAGCAGAAAACATGACAGACAAATCTGAACAGAGCTTATCGGCTTGCACATTTCTGTAGTTGGAATTTTGATTTGGGTGGATTGTGACCAGGAAGGCAGACAGCTGGTCAGACAGACACAGATTGGAAAAACCTCGATAGCATAGAGCTGTGCTCACTAACAGCACCTCTTTGTCTTTCGTCCAAAAAGAAAAATCTTGTCATTGTTTAAATGTTACCACTCACTAATTAAAATTCTAAATTAAGCCCATCAGTGTTGAGATTTTCACATCTTTCTCTTTATGTCTTTGTCTTAAAAACTTAATTGGATTTCAAATCCTTTTTTATTTTTTCAAAAAAATCATGTTTTCATTCAGCAGTCCTATTTGGTCTAACCAAAATGTGTCCCATTTGTCAAGTTTGACAGAACACTGAAATGGGTTTAACCTCAATCCATGAAGCGACCACACTTAACATCTCAGAGGCGCTGCTTTTCTTGGTTTCAGCCACACACTTAAATGGTGTTTGGAAACATTTTCTCTCTGAGAGTGTGGTCCAATTTGAAGCCAGAGTCAGGCTGACACACAGAGCCGGGGAGCAGTGCTGCCAAACACAAGCCAGCAAACAGAGGAAGTGATAGATGTGATGGTTTTAAGGCAGGCGGAGGTATTAACCGTCAGTAGGACATGATATATCATGCGACCCCCTTTTTCTATTGCATTTTCATTATCAAGTTTTACTGAAGTCTCTAATGCTGTTGTGTTTTGTTTTCTGGCTCTCAGGGGGAATGCGGTAACTTCATCCGTCTAATAGAGCCCTGGAACCGGACCCACCTGTATGTGTGTGGGACAGGCGCCTACAACCCCATCTGCACCTATGTCGACCGTGGACGCAGGTCACAGGTAACCAAAGACACAACCATGCATCCATGGAGACATTTTGACCTTTACTCTGTACTTCTTCAAAGAACCATATCAGTCAATCTATTTCAGGTCAGAGACTCTCCTTCTGCTCTTGTTCTTTAGTTTCATGGACTCTGCTTCTCTTCCATCATTTTCTGCATATCAGTTTTCATCAGTTTGTGCTGTTTCACTGTCTGAAGGACTCGGAAAAAAAGAAAAAAGAATGAAAACCCCGTGGTTAGTCCTCTCCAGATAGCCAGTTAGTAAGGCACCTAAGTGCAACTTCTTAGGAGTCGTTAAGGCACCAAACTTCTCTTACCACTGGGAATAGCATGATGACACTACATTGATAGAAAATACCCCTCCTTGTGGTCCTCCCTCCCCACCTCACCTGTTTATACATAGTGGCCCTGTGGCCTGTCTTTCTGTCTGGCTGAAAACCTCTGAAAGGCCATCATTACTGATGGAGCCTCTCATCCATCATCAGCCTTGTAGCTCACCCCTCCCTCTGTCCTTTCTTCCATCTCTCCCTCACTCGATGGCCATGCAGAACTGCAGCAGCTGCCTGCCCAGTTATAGTCGACATACACTTACATTCACCACTCTGCCTGTTTAGTCTCACTGTTCAAATGGAGGGTTCAAATTTCAATGTAAAGGTCAGTCTGCCTCTTGTCATTCAGCTTCTCCCTGAAGGCCCAAAAACTATGTTACTTCACACTGTAAAGATTTTTCTCAGTAACAGTAGATGTAAACACAAGCCAGTTGTTCAGACATTATTCCCCATGTTACACGAAGGGCTTCACACATTTTTTAATCCCCACCTAACTTTCAAACTTTGTTCCTTAACTGCTAACTTACCTAACTTTACTTAACTTAAGTGTGTCAGCCGCTGTGCCTTTTTGATGCTATTTCTTAGCTTTCTCTGAGTTTTTGTTGAGCTCATGAAGCTACAAACATGTTGGAAAAAAAACTTGAATATTTTTATATACATATTTTGTTGCTAATAATTATGCTATGTACATATATACATATATACATATATATGTTGACATAATTGTTTTTAAAGTATATATTGTGTGTTATTTATTATATTCTATATAATCTATATGTTTTCAAGTGCATTTTCTTGTTTTCCATTTCTTTTTCCTTCCCTAGCATTGCATGGTTTATGCATGGAGCTGTGTTTGCATGACACTGAGTCTAATCACACATGGTTATAAAATGATGAATGCCACCATTCAGGCTCTCTTCAGTCAACTTTGACCTCCATTTTGACCTACATTTGCCTCTCCATCCTTTGGAACTGTTTTCTTTGTTGAGTCAACTTGTTTTATTCCACTCCTTTTTTCTCTGGCACATTTTCCTCTTCTTTTTAATTGAATGAGTTGAATTTCACTTTTATCTGGGCTGTTGTATATCAGTAATGAGATGGTCCATTGGGCCATTTCTCTGTTTTTAGGGGTTCCACTACCTACAGGCTTCCCAATCTGGAGGGCGAACAAGTCGAGCAGCAGACTACAGCACTGCTTCAGAGTCTTTGGAGGCAAAGGTGGGCTGAAAGGAGTTTTGTAGAGTTTGATGCCCACCTGTAGTACTTTTTAAATTACAGTTGAAATAGGGAGAAACCACAGCTGAAAAGAAATCATTGCAAATTTATTTATTTTTTTACAAGTCATAGGTTAGCAAGGTACTTGCTGACCTCATAAGCCTCCAAACAACTCCACTTTGCTCACAGTTAATTGAATTATTGACCCTGTTGATGACTAATACACTTTTTTATCATCAGTGTTTTGATGTACAGACTTTCATCAGCAGTAATAATTGCCATATACACACAAACAAGTTTTGCACTAAATGTTTGCTTTTTTATTAAATTATAAGAAATTTTTCAGCCAAATACACAAAATAGTTGACCCAAACCATTGCTATCATCCTTGCTGATTTACACAAATCTAGTGTTTTCATCACCCCACACATATTTGAGTCATGGTGTATCTTGTTATTAAAATCAATATCCAAGAGCAGGTTACAAACACAGCTTTGGCATGGCTCTTTTTTTTTCCTTGCATATTTCCTTCCTGTCAGACATCATCCGTCAGCTTTGAAGTACCTGAATAACCTCCATGTAGACACAAACTCAGTGTTGACACAGATGTTCCAACATGTCCTCTTGTACTGTGGAATAATGAATTCTTGTCTGAGCCACTAATATGAGAAGCATGGTGGATGAGTTTTGGATTGCTCTCAGTATTTTCTTCCACCTCTCCAGCTACAGATAACTGCTTTTGTGTGCTTTTCCTTCCCTTCAGCAGAGACATTAGAACTGTGAGAAAACCTGTTGTCCAGTGCCTGTAGGGTCACCACTCACATTTAGTCATTCTCACCAACTTAACCAACTGATCACATTAGTTAAATGATACTCTTGGCATTTCAAAGTGTTCTAAGTCTTGTAAAGTAAATGAGATACCAAACCATGCCTATCATGCACAAAATGTTCCTTAAACACAATAAATCTATCACCAGGTATTTAATGTTTTTGCTAACTCTTTACGGTTACAGGAATACATATTCCGTCTTGAACCTGGTAAAGTGGATTCTGGGAAAGGAAAATGTCCTTATGACCCCAAACTGAACAGTGTCTCCGCTTTGATCAGTAAGTATCAGCTTTTGCTTTTCCTCCCAACAGCGTGCGCAGGCATGAAAGAAATAAAAGATCAGCAGTTTGTGTTTTGTTTGCACTCCTGAAACGGATTGCTGGTAATTGCATTGGCATTGCAGTCATTTTTTATTGAATTTAAATGTTCTGTGGTTATGGAAAATGTTAACATTAAGGAAAATTTTGTTGGTTGCTACTGCTGCTGCTTCATGATGATAAACTCCTTTGTTACTTAGTTAATTTTTTTAAAGAATTCTGGAAAGAAAGTGTTTTCAAGTTGACCGGTAATCTAAAGTATTAATTTTACAAACACAGATAATGGAGAAACAAATCATCACATATTCAAAGTGATATCAAAGAATAGTTTGCATTTGTTACTTGTAAAATTACTGAAATCAAATACACTAGTAACTGATTTACTGATAACTGTTGATTAATCAGTTAATTGTTTCATGTCTAGCAGGCTTGTTGATTTTTAATTGTAGTAATTTATTTGGCCAGATGGATGTGTGCACTCTTGCGTCAGTGGGTGGTCTATTGTTATCAGCTGCTTACAGGTGGTTAGACATGGCTGCTGGTCAGTGACCTTGTGCCCTAAGTGTGTGTGTGTGCATCCATGCAAGCATGACGGAGAAACAGAGAGAGTCTCTCTTTTGCTGCATCATGTCAGCTCATTTACAGCTGATCCAAGAAAATCTGTAAAACCAAGAAAACCAGCTAGATGTTGTCTCACGTAGTTGGCAGGGCAGTGACATACCACAAGGACACAATAGGAAGGTGGAATTTCCCTGGTTTAGGATTTGGGAATTTTTACACTACCATTTCATAAGCTGTCCCTCACTTAACTGCTCAAAAGGTTCACAGCAAAGACAGCAGAAAATCTAAGTTTCCGATTGTTTCTTGGTGTTGTACAAAGAAAAACTTTATCAGAAAGCTTCTTTCTATGTCAAGCATGTCAAGCATGACTGGCGTTCAGTGATCTCTAACCTATGCACCATGAATCCAGCTGATGCTTTGTAATCGCAGCTGTGCTTTCAAATTACACCAATTAGCTTAATAAGTATGATTGTAATGTACAGCTATTATGAAAACAACATTTTTTAATCTCAAGCATGACACAGACACCTGTGAAATTAGTTTAATCAGACTTAGTGTGATGTATTTTGGCACTGTTCTCTGCTAAAATTACTACCTTTGAATGGCCACAGCTGCTTTGTATGCTATCAGTCAGGTATCAATGAAATCTAGAGGGATGATGTAACTTTTTAAGTGTTTTGGCATGGTGGATAACATAATCTGTGCAACATGAACATGTTTTTATCCGTTATGACATCACCTCCACTTTTCTTCTGTAACTGACAGATGGAGAACTGTATGCAGGAGTTTACATAGATTTCATGGGAACAGACTCGGCTATCTTCCGGACATTGGGGAAGCAGACAGCCATGAGGACTGATCAGTACAACTCCAGATGGCTGAACGGTAATGTCTCAACTCACAGTTTGTTCTGCATCCAGCTATTCAGCTTTGCTTCTTTCACTCATCTCTCTATGAACCATTTTTTCTTTATTCCTCAGTATCTTAAGATCATCACTGTGATGTTTTAAGCTACTTCCCAGGCTTCAGCACCATCCTACACATCATTGAATCCTATAGCTGTGTCATTTGAGAATGTTCTCTTTCCAGCCAGCTCCACTTGACCCCAGTGATCCTTTGACTCAAAGCATACAATTCATTACACAAACAGTTCACTGCATGCCTGTAGAGTCTGACAGCAGGATCAATAGTATAGTTGCAGGGGGAAATTAGTGAACGTCAATAATGACTCAAAGTAGCCTTTGCTTTGTGAATGAACTGTGATTGTCACAGTGACATAAATGCAGGATGCTGGTCAGGAGCTTTCAGTTGATGTTGCCAAATCAGTCGCAGCATCCCCCCAATCCTGCTCGCTCCCAGACTTTTCTCTGACCCTGTTGCCCTGACAACAGTCCCCTGGCAGCGGTACACTGAATCAGGACACCTGAGTCCTGCTAATCAGCCATGTGAGATCTCGCGGATATCCCCCCTCCCCCATTACATGGTTCCTGATTATCCCCCCTCCTTTTGCTTTGGTTTGTCCCCATTTGAGACCCTGGTCGGTCACAGTGGGGAGGGGCACTCGGTGTTGCGTGTCCAGTGGTGACCCAGTGAATCAGCCAGTGGGAGCACACTGTGATGCCATATTGAGCGCTGTCACTAGGAAGAAATAAAAAGCCAAGTTTAGACTGTCAAAGTGCTTTTTAGGCTTTAGGCTTTGCTTTTACCCATAATAATTATTTGAATTATGTGAATTTGGTGGTCAAAGGTCACTGTGACTTCATCAACCACATTTGGCCACAACTGAGAAATTCACAGGCAATTTCATAAAATTATTAATGTGATCAGGTCACTTTCACTGTGGCATCATGACATTTTGAAAAACACTGTTTCGTTATTATTCAATGTTATAACTTCAAAAACTCAAGACAAGATTTGAAACATATTTTACATTTGGTCAGATACTTAATAGATGGTTCTGAGTTTTAGTGTCTACCTATTAAATTCATTCAAAGTCTTTACATGTAATAAATAAATCTGGACTGAAAGGTATGTAAAAATCAACTTGACTTGACTTGAGGCATGCAACTTCAAAGTTTGCAGACTGTGGTCTACTTAAACTGTACACTGTATGTAGACAGCTTAATGTATACTGCAAGAATCCTATTAAACTTAGCATTTTCCCTTCTTCTCTACAGATCCCACATTTGTTCATGCACACCTCATCCCAGACAGTGCTGAAAAGAATGATGATAAGCTCTACTTCTTCTTCCGCGAGAAAGCCTCTGAGATGGGCCAGAGTCCCATGACGCAGTCCAGGATAGGGCGGATCTGCCTGGTGAGTTATCACACCAGTCAGCAAACCTCATGTTTATGTGTCTCTGTAATGGTTAGTTATACTCTGCTGCCTGTTTTGTAGTCACTTTGAGGCCCATAAAGGAAGTCCCCCATGATCATCAGTAATTGTTTTCTGACTAATAATTACTATGTGTTACAGCTTGATGCTTAGTAGAGTATTTGTCATTTGCCTCAACAGCTAAGTTTGGGATGCTTTCTGTTATTTTTTTCCCTCAGGGTGCAATGTTTGAAGAGCAAAGTTTACTTTAATTCACATCTGTACACATACAGAGACATTTCACACAAGGCCTGTGTTTAATTAGGGCTGTAGTGCTATACATAGAGAAACAGTGGTGCTGTGTGCAAAACTTTCAAATCATCTGTACATAGACTTCAGAAAAATGTCTCTCTCAAGAGTTCTGTGTTTGTAAGATGCATCCCTTAAGGGTGTAATTCAAAAGAAACGAATTAAACAGTACTATCCACAGCCAAACTAGGTGTTCTAGAAAGCTAAATGCAACTTTCAGCATTCTTACAAGCTCACTGTGATGACTTCTTTTTTCTCTGAAATGTATCTGTTTTTCTCACATCTTATGCTTCCACTGTGTGCTAACAGTGGTGCATGTTTTGGAGATTATCTTTTAACACATGATGTGATGTAATGTCCAGCAAGCTCAAGTCAAAGTGGCTTTTGCAACACTTGTATTATCTCCGGAAGATTTTAAACAATGTCACCACAAGAAACTTTAAAAACATTTTTCCCTTGCTAATGCTAGTTGATAAAAATTGACGCAAAACATTATTTCTCCACCCTCACAAACCATTTAGACTCAGTAAAATGAGTTAATTTCAGGGCATGAGTTATCCCAAAGCTTGAGCCTTTACCGCAGTAATAAATCTTGTCTAACCCCTTTGTGTAGATGGGCCAAGCTGAAACACAAAGCTACATCTTTTGCCATACCACCAGTTGCTTCGAACAGCTGTTTGTCAGATCTTGCTGAGACTCATCCCGTTGAGTAATTTTGGAGCAGTGTGAGAATGACCACTGTGTCTCCCTGCTTTACAGAATGATGACGGTGGACACTGCTGTCTGGTCAACAAGTGGAGCACATTTCTAAAGGCTCGTCTCATCTGCTCAGTGCCCGGAGCTGATGGCATTGAGACGCACTTTGATGAATTAAGTGAGTTGAATTATTTCCCACCATCCACATCCTTTTCACCCCTTTGAACGTTGTACACCTCATCCCCTCTCTAGTACTCATAATCAGGAATTGTGATCTTGAAGTTTGCACATGTAAAAGAGAAATGGAACTTTTTCTCACAAAAGACAAACTCAAACCATTATCTAAAAGACTTTAGGAGGCATTTTAGATCAGTTACGCAGCTCAGGAAATGTACAGTGCATCTGCTTGGAGTTAATGTAAAGCACATAATGAATGCGTCCCTGACCTAGCAGAAAAGCTGGCAGATGGAGAGTGAGAATTCTTAAATGACTGTGTAACCACGACTATTCAAAACAAGGGTCTGCAGATGGACTTCTTGTTGACAGATTCAGTATCAACAACTTCATCATTTGTAGAGTTCTCTTCACATTTGCTTTGCATAGTTTCACAATGATGCTAATCCACGTATACTCAGCATTTGCTGCAGTGTGTGTGGCCCAGCAGCTTACTGAACTGTAGGGACACACATCCAGCAACATTTAGCACATTTCATCTTATGTACAGCAATACCAGGAAGAATCCCTGAGAAGCTGCAGCTTTAGATTAAGGTATCACTGACTCATACATGTTAATCTTGACATGTATATTCCTTTGAACATTAACACTGCTCTTGTACTGTAGGTGCTACCATAAAAAGGTGCCATCCTTAATGTCACACTGTAATCAACCTGCTTTGAGGCATCATCAATGTTTTACAGACTATATATATAAAGGAAACATACACATGCATACAGAGTAATCAAAGTAATGAGCAGTAGGGATCAGTCCAACACGCTGTGGATCGTCACAGCTTCACATGACTGACGGGATTAAGGAGGGATTTGTAGTATCCTTAACATAATAATGACAGGTGGTATGAACAGCTATTAAATTTCATTTTGCTACTTTCAGCTAGTTTCTTAGTGAAGTGGTTTGCATATTGACCTAACACACGAAACGTTTCTGGACACAAGCCCAGCCATGAGGGTCACAAGCCACTGCATGGTAAATGGACTGGTACTTATATAGTGCTTTTCTGCTCTAACTGAGCACTCAGTGCACTTTTTTACTGTAAGCATCATTCAGCCATTCACACACATATTTATACATCACTTTATTCTATGCACTCATGCGCCGAGGTATGTATTGGGAGCAGTTTGAGGTTCGGTATCTTGCACAAGGACACTTTGGCATAAACTAGAGGAGCCAGGGGTTGAACTACCAACTTTCCTACTGGAATACGGCCCGTACTTTCTCCTGAGCCACATTTCCCTAGTGTCCTAGTGCCTAGTCCTAGTGTCCTAGTGCCAGTCCCAAACTTGGATAAATAGGACGGTTGCGTCAGGAAGAAAATCTGTGCCAAATCATATATGCAAATTGATCTGCTGTGGCAATCCTTTGTGAAAAAATGGAGGAGCCAAAACTAAGCCTACCTACCTACTACCTCCTTTCAACTGGTTTCTTGTCGCTAGGAAGTTCATTTTTACAGTCATCACATTAAAGTATTTTACTACAAATGAAAACAATTTGAGAAGATTTAACAAACTGCCTTGGCACCTTGTTAATAAAATATCATTTACAAGATGGAGGGGCCTGCATTTTGGCTACAGCACTATTCTGCCTCCACCAAAGTAGATTAATTTGCATTGGTAATCTGGCAGAGTTTTACGCCGGATGTCCTTCCTGACGCAACCCTTAATGGCGAGAGGGGCTTGTGTCCCCACTTGGAATCGACCAGGGACCTTTCGCTTGTAAGGCGAATGTGTAAACCACTACACTATGGGGACACTGAATTGCCTGATATTAAATGCTGAATTTAAACGCTGATTAAGAAAGATCTTAAAACACAATGTGCGTAGTGGAAATCATGAACAGCTGACTCTTTAAAGCGTCTTTTAGTACAATAACAGATGAAATTGCAATTATTCACTATTTTAATTCACTTCACTTCAGTTGTTATAGGACAAAAATTTTTCTAGACACCAAAACTGTTTTTTATACCAGACTGTAGAGACATTCATTTTAAAGCTGTGCAATTTGGCACTGGGTCTATAGCAGGGGTCTCCAGCCTTTGGCTCCAGAGTCCCACATCGCTCTTTTGCCCACCTTCAGTGGCTCTGTGTGACTTTGATAAAAGCTATATGACTATGAATAGGGAAATGAATAATTTTTGTTTTTATTTATCTTTGCCTTAAGTCTTCCTCTAAATATCTAGCCTATACACCAAAGTTAAAAATGCAGCTATGCCCATTTCCCATGTTTGATGCCCTACCGTCCTAGATTTACTAAACCTTAGTGCTGACTAACATGGATTTATACTCATGAATGGCTTGTCTTTAGTTGTTCCAGTGATGGATTTCAAAACCAAAAAAGAAAAGTCACAAAGGATTATAGAAAATGTAATCATGCCTGCTCTAATGCCTTACCAGTGCACTTGATCTCTGCCTGGACATTAGTGAAATTTAACTTGGAAACCTCTATTAACCTCTATAACTATTTAATAGCTTTTCTATTTTTAAAGCTATTAGGTTATTAGGCTATATGATTTATTTATTATCAAAGTAGGCCACTTTAATCTGATTAATTTGCACAAACACAGGTAGGGCTTAGTGTGACTGTATAGCTTTATAGCTGCTCTGTTCCAACAAAAACTTGGTGCAATTTTAATGAAAATGCAAAGTTAACATACCAAGTAATGGTAAATAGTCCACTGCAGAATAGTCATGTCTTATAAGATTTGAATTATTTATTAGTAAGATTGATAGTATAATTTAATATTGTTAGGCTATGACAACTTCATTATAAGTCTCAAGTTGTTTTGTAGTTCAACACAGATGCTGTTGGTCAAAAATGGCTCTTCTGCTGACCCCTGGTCTATAGGGATTGACTTGCTGTTTTAGCTTATCTCAAGTGACCCTGTAAGGAATGCCAGTTTTTAGACCTTATTTTGAAGTTCCAGAGTTTGCCTTCTCTGTAATCAAATACAACTCAGTTAATGGCCTTAATGTGCCCTATTATACAGTGTACAGGTGCCCATTCAACAACATAAAACCCAGACAAGTGTGCAGTCCTGAGTGGAACCTGCCCCTTCCTCATCCCTGTATCTTTCAAAAGCCTTTTTTGTACACCTTTTTGAACAGATTATATTTGTACTGTGCTTCAGTTCAACATCTAAGCCATTCCACAGTATATTTTGACAGTAGTGTTAAACATTTCACCCAGCAACTGTGCATCAAACACAGGTATGAGCTGAATCTATAGTAGGCTTAATCCTGTACTGTGATGAGGCTTTGCAGATGTTACGTACGTGTTAAGAGCACTCAGTGTCCATGACAGAAAAGCACTCTTTTGCCAGTGTTGGTGTACTTTTCTATCCACAGTACAGCATGTCAGTTGTAGCCTCAGTGCAGATGAGCACTCATGATGAGGTCATTGTGAGTCCTGAGGTGCAATGTAACATCCCACAGCTCTGTGGTCGTTCTTCCCACGACCACAGACAGTCTGGTAAAAATGTATTCTGTCTCCAGTCCTGCTGGTCCTGATGGAGCCCAGCAGAGGCATCAGAGTGGTTGTATGAGGACTCAGGGGAGAGAGTGGAGTAGATTCAGATGGTGAGGCTAACAGAAGTGAAGGCTTTCAGTGTTTTGCCGCGGGAGAGGAGAAATAAAAAAGCAGAGAGAAAAGGGACGCATAGACATGAGCGATGAAGATGTCTGCCAGAGAAAAATGAGAATGAATTTCCGACTTATTAAGTTTTATTGCTTTTATCCAAAATGTAATTATGGAGAGAAATATTCTTTTTTTTAAACCTAGTTGTTTTCTAATGTTACTGACCTCCATAAATCCCAAAACATCTTCACTCTTCTTGTTTTTTTTTATCGTTGTTGTTTTTTCTTTTCCTGCAATCACTTTCACTGAACAGTTTAACAATATATTTTAGGTGCACATCTCTCACAGTTGGTATTAAGGAGCTAATCCAGTGACTATTTACTGAGTGCATTATTCACCTCCACTTTTATTTTCACTTTTCAAAGGACCTTATTTATCCCAGCGCTTTGTTTTCTTTCTGTGCTTAAAGCGATTAAAGATGTTCCTCAGCTAATGTGAAGCTGAGAGTGCCTCAAAGACTCTGTCTGATCTGACACATCAGAAACAAAAGTTTGAATGATGCAACTTGTTCCAGTTCTCTGCTGATTTATGTCTTCTCCTTCATTGCGCTCGTTCTATAGCCAGGAGGTCTGTCAAACTGGCGTCGGACGGGTTATGAATTTCTGCTTTGTTTGCCAAAAGTTAATTTTTGCTTAAGTATGGAGCCATTACCTGTCATTTTCATACCTTGGCATACCTTGTCTGAAAAGATTTTAAACTCCTGATCAAAAAGGAGTTTGTTTATTTAGCAACTTTGCAGAGTCAGAAACCATGTTTTGATGCAAGCCGTGTGAATTTAGGCTTCCTTCTGTTTATCTAATGCATGCTGGGTAAAGTCAAGGGCACAAAGCTTAAATTGTGTTATTACATTTCACTTTCAGTTCCATATGCATAACTTTCTGTTTGCTCTTTAACACGCTGCTTCTCAGTTTCAGTCAGGTGATATTTGAGAGAGAAATCGGAGAAGACTGATCCACATTCTTATTGTTGAGTGCCAGATTAATGGCTTGTTTTCAGCTTTTCAGATAACCAGGGGTTATAAAAGAGAGGCTATGATTTCATGGCTATTCACTGAAATTGGTATTTTCAAAATAGTTTTGACTGTAGGTTATTATTGTGTTCAAGGCCATTTCAGATAAGTGATTTGAGAACTTTTTTTGAATTTCCTATTGATGAAAAACATGAAATGGAACTCTGTATTCAGCTATTCTGCTCAACCTGTCTAGCGTAAATTTATTTCAGTTTTCTTCCTTATTGTTTTTCCCTGCACTTTTCTCTAATGAAACCATCAGAGGATACATAGGGTTCAAAATTGCCTCAGCTCCACAGTCACTGGATGCATATGGCTCCTATTAAAGCCATGTTTCACCAGAGATCTCTATTTCACTTATATTCCCTGCTGAGACTCAGGAACTGTAGTTTCAGCTTTGGAAGAGTTTAGATTCAGGATCTCATTGAGGCTCTTATAACCGCAATTCATGACAAACTCGCTCTTAACTCCCCCTTGAAGGAAGAAAAAGTCTCAGTGTCACAATTACTTTTACTCTGGGTTAGAATCGGGTCGGAGCATAAAATCTTTCATATGGGCCACTAATATTGTCTTTTATAGCTTGTTTTTAATCTGTGAGAGATTGCTTTTTGTGTAATCTTCTCAGTGATTTTTATTTTTATAGTTTTTTTATTTTAAGAGTTCAAATTCAATATTTCACAAGAATGATTATAAAAGATTTTGAGAGAAGCAAAATTCTACATGTGCACTCATACGTCACTATCAACATTGCAGTGCCATGTGTCATAATACATAAGTCAAATGGCCATTTTGTTCCTCTGCATTTTTGCATACTGTTGCAGTGCACTTATGAATTCATCATGGTTAATAGCTGTGACTAATTATTATAAATCTTTTCATTATCTATTAGGAGATGTGTATATCCAGCCAACTCAAGACACAAAGAATCCTGTCATCTATGGAGTCTTCTCAGTTTCCGGGTAAGTGTGTGATTGCTTTTTCAAACTCTCCAACTTTGATGCAGTTTTAGATAGAAAGTGTATTTTGGTTCCCTACTGCAGTTTTTTATTCCTTTTCACTAAGCCTGAAGGTGTCTGCTCTGTCTGATCTTGAAATGCTGTGTTGCGTATGGCTTGTCACATTCAGGCTGCAAAGAAGAGATAGAAAGTGAATGTAGAGCCCAGAGGGAGTAGCACTCCTCTGGGAGAAAGACTGAGCCTATAGTTCCTCAGAGGTCAGGTTTGATAGCAGGTTGTCATTCACCACACAACATTAAAATTCAAGGCAACCAACCAGACATGTAAACTGAGATTCTGACGGCACACAAGTAGGAGGAGGTGTGCAGAGAGTCATAATAAACATGTCCTGATTAATGTATTTGAGAAACAAATACTGTTATTGTTTCCATCTTCTCTTTAGGTATCAGCATGTTTAAACCCAGCTGATAAAAACACATGTGGTGCTAATGACAGGGGCCCATGACAGAAGTTACAAACATAGTACACCCACCACACAGCAGCAAGAGCCTGTACTCTGGCGATTCTCTGCAATATGTGGGTGTTTGTATGTCAGTGTGTCAGACAGCTTGACTCTACTTGAGTCAGTTTGAGTGTTTGTTTGTGCGTCATAACGTTTCAGTACTTTCCTCTAAGTATGTGAGTACGTGGGAAGGAAGTAGATTCTACTAGAGAGCCACCACACTAATTATCCCAGGGAGTGAGATAATCTGAATCCTGTAAATGCTGTCTTTAGGTGTTAAAAACCTTTTTCTTCTGCCCTCCTCCAGATCTGTGTTTAAAGGCTCAGCAGTGTGTGTGTACTCCATGGCTGACATCCGTATGGTCTTCAATGGGCCATTTGCCCACAAGGAAGGCCCCAACTACCAGTGGGTGGCGTACACTGGGAAAATCCCCTACCCTCGACCTGGCACTGTAAGTTAAAAGAAATAAGGAAAAATTATATAACTGGAACCATGTTTTTACCACAGAGTAAAATGAATACATTTTTCAATAGTGTCCTGGAGGCACTTTCACCCCCAACATGAAATCCACGAAGGATTACCCAGATGAGGTTATCAATTTCATGAGAAACCACCCCACTATGTACAACGCTGTCTACCCAGTGCACAAGCGCCCCCTGGTGGTCAGAACCAATGTGGACTATGAGTTCACCACAATTGCTGTTGACCAAGTGACTGCTGCCGATGGGAGCTATGAGGTGCTATTCCTGGGTACAGGTAAGTGCTTTAAGGGCAAAAATGACATTTTCTGACAACTGCCCAGATATTTCACACTCCTGTCATTGTGTATTTTAAGTCCTGTAGCCTTGGCTCTGTCTGGGTGGTTTACATACATGTTGAAATAATTTGTCTCTTAAACATAAATGGGTTAGATTGTGGGTTCCCACAAGGCAGTTCTATTGCTGATATTTTCATATGACGATAGTGAAAAAAGGTCAAAGTTTGATGGCTAAATTTGCTTCTGCCTGTTCTTTTAGATCGAGGGACAGTCCAGAAAGTGATTGTCCTGCCAAGAGATGACTTGCAGACTGAGGAGTTGGTGCTGGAGGAAGTGGAGGTGTTTAAGGTCAGTTTTCAACCTTAGTCACATCCCTACATGTCCTCTTTCTGCCCTTTTCTGCACTTATGCATACCATGTTGTCATCTGCCATAAAAAAAATCTAGTGTTCAATTTCTGCTCAGTTAAATTTTTTTAATTGTGTCATCACAGGTTCCCACTCCAATCACCACCATGAAGATTTCATCAAAAAGGGTAAGTTACTTTGATTTGGATTGGACCAAATAGATTAGCTAAGACAGTGCGCTTGGTGTTACATTTTAGTAAAAAATCAGACCTCTAAGAAAGCATGATATTACAGCCATCAGTTAAATAGGAAAAATATAAAATATAGGTAAAATGTGCTTGATTTAATGTAAATAATGGTAATATACAATTTACAAAAAAGATCTGATACATAATTTTAAATTTAAAAGGAAATTCAGTGCAATTTGGCATTTAATTTGGTATTTAGTAAACAATCAAGCGTTATTTCTATAGTTTTTTCAAACAGAAAGGATGTAATGCAAAGCATTCTACAAGTGATCAAAAAACAATGATATAAACTATTGCACGCAAAAAACAATTTGAATAATAAATACATAAAATTATAGAAAAAGGAAATAGTACTCAAAATAAAGTGATAATAATAAAAGAGTAAAATTTAAACAAAACTAACTTAAATGAGATTAAATCCAAAATACCAAACCATAAAATTATAAAACACTATAAACTCATCTCAGACATTCGTCTCAATTTTCTGTGCAACAGGCCAAAATGACGTAGTTCTTCTTTGAAGATATCAGGAATATGCACATTTTAAAATAAATAGCCTTAACATCTAATGTATGTTGCTATTTTAATTTATAATTTGTATCTTTTTTCATTTAATAGCAACAGTTATATGTTGGATCAGTCTTGGGTGTGACCCACTTGGCTCTCCATCGCTGTGATGTGTATGGAGAGGTCTGTGCTGACTGCTGTCTGGCCAGGGACCCATACTGCGCTTGGGATGGCAAATCCTGCTCCAGATACTCTGCTTCACAGAAGAGGTGGGAATCAATATAGTGTACACAGGAATGGAGTCTGGGTATTTATGCAGAGTTCTTACTTTAGCTTGTGATATGTTGGTTAAACTTTATATTTGTGGCTGTTGATCTGACCCCTCCAGGCGGAGTCGTCGACAAGATGTGAAGTATGGAAACCCTATCCGCCAGTGCAGAGGTTATAATTCTAACAGTGAGTGTCAGTCTTTTGTAAGACTGTAGAATGCACACACAGTTTGTTCAGTCCATTGTTGTCTCAAAATATAAAAATGCATCACATGTTGTTTTGTAGCCAATAAGAACACCCTTGAGACAGATCAGTACGGGGTGGAAGGAAGCACTACTTTTTTGGAGTGCCAGGCCAGGTCCCCTCACGTGTCTCTCAAGTGGCACCTACAGAAGGAAAACAGTGACAGGAGGAAAGAGGTGAGCACAGTTTTGATGCAAATCTGTCTTAATCAGACATTTTTTTTCTTTTTTTTAAATTTATTTTACCTTTCTAAAAATCTTTGCTGTCCTTCTGTTCACTACAGATTCGCTCTGAAGGCCGCATCCTGAAAACAGATCAAGGTCTTCTGATCCGCTCACTGCAGGCATCTGACAGTGGCATCTACCAGTGCACATCCACAGAGAAAAACTTTAAGCACACTCTTGTAAAACTGCGACTGGTTGTCCTTTCTAGTCGCACAGTCAATAACGTTTTGGTGGAGACAGGCAGCCCTTCCCTCCCTCCGCTTCCATCCAGTGCTTGGACTCCAAGTGCTGGTCAGTATAAGGACCTGTTAAACATCCTCAGCCAGCCAGAGATGGGGCTGATCAATCAATACTGCCAGGATTACTGGCAGCTTGGAGACAGCAGCTTCGGGGACAACAAAGCCAAAAGCCTGAAAGAGCTGAAAGAACAGAAGAAGCCTCGTAACCGCCGGCATCATGATGAGCAGACGACTCCAGCTGAGACATGAGAAGCTTGGTTACATCATATACAAACAAACCCCTGTCTACCTTTTCACACAACCTCCTAAACATTGCAACCCTCCATTTAGGGGAATGACTCCATTCAGATAGAAAAATCAAATTATCATCAAAGACAAGAAAGAAACTGCAACAGAAAGCAACAGCATCAAACAGTTTGTATGTACCTGTTGGAAAAAAATATACAATATTTATTGTAGGTTGTAAAAAGTAATTCTTTGTACCTATCTAGAAACCCTGTTTTTGTGAATAGATCAATATGTGCAAATATTGTGGTTATAATAATATTATTAGTGTTATTGTTTATTACAATGTGTTATTATGTTGAAAATATCTTTATGTTTGGTGTTTTTAAGAAACAGTGATGCTAAACCCAGACATTGGCAGTATCCATACATGGACAGGAAGTGCTGATCATGTGTTCAGAATCTGCTAGTGGAGACCATGGTGGATCCTTTGACTGCTGGCAGTATTCAGTGTCTAAGCTGAAAGTGGAGTCAGGAAGTCCCTGACCTTCTCGAACTTCCATAACCTTCTTCACCAGATCTATGTACTGTATGTTGGACAGTTTTTTACTGCAAAATACATGCTGTTGACAGAAAGACAAAGAAAATGGCATTTCACAGGACATGCACAAATAATGGAAATGCCCAGAGACTGCAGCTGTGACACGTCACGGTCGTACAGCTATATGTGAATGAAAAGCCCTTTGTGGCAGGTAAAATGTCTTTCCTTTCATGATGTGGTCCAGCCTGGCCTCAAGTAGAGCTCTTACTCATATTCTTCCAAAATCAGTTGCTGCCAAGTGTTTGTTTTGTTTATATGTGAATATCACATCTCAGTGTCGTATCCTTAACAAACGTGATCTTTGTGATAAGCTGTTTTTGGGGAAAGGGTCTTTTTATGCCACAAAAGCTGACAACATAACATTGCCTTCTCTTTTCTCTCTTTGGGAAAAGATATTCCAGCAGGCAGCTATGTGTGAATTTGTGACAGTTTGTGATTTAAAAAATACTAGACAAAGCACCTTCTGTTGCCAAATTGGTAATTTTAAAAATATTAAATGCTTCCCCTAGGTCTGTGGCATTTTACATAGTTTATTCATATAAGGTAAATCATTCAGTTTGTATGCTCAAAGATTTTTGTAGCTCTCTTAATAAATCCAAAGTTTGCATTCCTGCCATTTTTATGCTAAAATCCATTTTCACTAAGTGAATATGTAAATGTGCAATCAGTCTACAAAAAAATGGGCTGATGTGCAGTGCTTTGGAAAGTAACTTTTTTGATTGGGGCTGGGCTTACTGTATCAGCTAGTTAACACAGATGTGTCACAGTACAGTGCCATCCAGCTGCTCTATCGTATGTGCCACAAATTTCATATAAAACTATAGAAGTGAGCAACTTCTACACAGTGTCACAAGTACAAATGCTAACAAAGCTGATCACCACCAAACCTGAAGAGAAACCTTTACCAAAATCTTCAGAAGGTGGCTTTTCATTGTGCATGACATGTACAGTGTATGTATATGGTATTTGTCTAAAATTCTGCATTGCTGTGGATGTCAGTGAATGTCTTTCTTGTTGTGGGAATATGGAAATACTACAGATGTCTTCACACCATTTTATGGTGGGAAAGGCTGGAAGGCAAGATTGTGATTTTTATTTTCTTTCTCTCTCTCTCTCTCTCTCTCTCTCTCTCTCTCTCTCTCTCTCTCTTTCTCTCTCTCTCTCCCCCAAAAAAAAAAAAAAAACATAATTTCCA
>VUQH01058678.1:59840-70016 GCA_015106775.1 Etroplus canarensis
GGGGAAAAAAAAAGTTAAAAAAAAAAAAAAAAAAAAAGAGACGTGTAAGGGGTAATGTCACCAACAAACAACAGCACCAAATGCTGTGTAACAACAGGCAATTACTGTTACCTGGTACAGCAGGTAAGTTGACTCCACGAACTCTGGTCTTAAAGGGTAGAAAAGCACATCAGGGGCCTGCAGCTGCCAGTTGTATCTCTCTGGAAGAGCCCCAAAGCGCTTCCAGATAGCATAGTAGAAGGCATGCAGGCAAATGGCATTATCTACATCACCATTCAGCACCTATAAGACAGAGTAATAGAGTTTCAATTTAGCTTAACAGCATATTTTATACACAACATGGCTCACAGCTGCAACTATAATCCTCACCTGAAGCCCAGGAAAGAAAGCCTGAAGGGAGTCAATCCAAGTGTTCATTATCTCACCACTGAACATGTTCACATTAACATAGAGAGGTGGGTCACCCTCTCCTTCATTGCATGACTCTCTCCTGGAAAAACACATAAACAATATGACATACTATTCTCTGTCTTTCCAAATAAAACACAGTGAAGCTACTAGATGTACACTGAGAATTTATCATAAAAACCTACTGACACAAATACTGATGCTTAACAGCTAGTTATCAGTGATTACTAAAGAGGAAAAAAGTGTTGCTGCGTGGCTCTGTAAAAGTCTAACGATAGCTTCAAGTTTAACATTATCTTCATTAAGAAACACACACTGGAAACTATCAGCAGTTTTATTTCCTCTTTAATTAATCTGACAATTACTGAATTAAATAGCTGTGATTCCTTTCACATTTCATTAGCAACCTCATATGAAGCTTTGCAACATGTCCACTTACTAAAAAGGCATACAGTCTCTTGCGTTAAACTTTAACATTGTACTCACCCTCTTCTCAGGTGATTCTGTATGCTTTCATAAGCAGCTTGAAACATCCGGTAGTCCTCTTTTTCACCAAAAAGGATGTATGATTTAAGCAAATACTCATAGAAGGAGTCCATACCAGCTCCAAGACCACTCTGCTTGCCAACCCACTGGCCTGTTTGGATATTAACTACATTGCCTAAAAAGAGAAATTTCAGAAAGTTACTTAAAAAATTATGATCAGGATCAGAATCTCTTATTATCCCGGGGGGGGGAATTGCTTACATTACAGATGCTCAATTAGGTATAAATATATAAAAATATAAAAAGATAGGAAAATGAGAATGCATAAGCCTATATGTAAAAAGTGCAATGTCACAAACACTCAAAGCAAAATAGCAGATATAAATAAATATAAAAATGAGAGAAGAATGAAAATATATAGACCTATAAGAAAACGGTAGTTCTCGTAAGTACATGCTCTAGTCAAACCATTTTGGAAATAAACATAAAGCAAGAGAAACAGAAAGAAAACTGGTAATTAAATACAAACCAATGGTACTGCACAGTTGTACTTACCCAACAGACCAGTTTCATTGCTCCTCAGGTTCCACAGAGCTCTGACAGCTCGTCTAGCTACCCACTCAAATGTTGAATCTCCAATTAAGCGGCTCAAAATTCCAAACTCCACCAGCAGGGATCCAGCTCCTGCAGTACAGGTCTCATTGACACTATCAGCGGGAACGCCTTTCTTCAGGTTCACCTGTGATAAAGACATAAATGAATTAAGCTAAGTGACATTTAAATCTTTACAGTTTGGTGCATGGGCATTTAACTCACATGAAAGCTACAGTGTGTGCTACAAGAAGAGTTAAAATTAAATGCTCCTCTAATTTGTAGTCACAACAGTCTCACTCACCCTGGGGTAGGGAATGCCTGTGCTAGTGTTCTCAAAGGCTGGCAGCAAGCGGACAGCCAAGTCATGAGCCAAGTGCAGCAGCTCATTATCGTAACCTTCCAAGCCCACCTCGCCAAATGGATGTTTTGGGTCAGTCAGCAGAATGTGCGCTGAAATAAGGCTCCCCAAGATCCTTCAATATAAAACAAAATAACTATTGCACTGCTACACAGAAGTTTCAAAAGTTAAATTTCAGCTAATCATATGGGCACATAAGTAATCACGTTTATTAAGATATAATCAAGTGAAAAAAAATGTTTGATTTCTACACTGAAATATTTTTATTCTTAGAGCCAATGAAAATAGTAACGTGTACCTGATGTTTGCCTCAAAAACTTGCACAGTTGAATCCTTATCAAAAGATACGGTATCTATAACCAGTCTGACAGCTCTCTGAAACTCTGACACGTTGCCGAGCACCTGGTGAGAAAAACCACACACTATAAAGTCACAGTAAATCAACAATCAGCTCCCTGAACTGTCAGTTTAAAAGCTGATACTGTAACACTAACAGCTGGCTTCATGCAGAAAAACTGAAGTGAAGCAGAAACCCACAACTGCTTACAGAGGAAGTGCTAACCTCTATTACTCGGAATGCAGTGCAAAACAGAGCTCTATACAGAATGAATTAAGTGGTAAACAAAATTAAAGTTCCTTACAAATCTCAAGTTCAAAGGGAATAAATTACCAAACATTAGTATCAATCAGCAAGAAAATAAATTGATTTGGCACAGATTCTATTTCTTTATTCTTAAATTTCTATCTGTAAGAACCAGAAGTAAGTGTGTGCTGGCTTGGCAGGTAATTGTGACATAGGAATGATACAAAAACTAAATTTAAAAAAAGGTTCTTACTAGTAGGGTGTCTAAGGTGTCAATGAGGGTAAGAGAGTAGTTCCCCAAGACATCATTTATGTTGATGTTTGACCTGAAATAAAAGTGAACAGACTGTGGTTTCATGCACAAGTGGGAGACACAGTTTATGGACCACAGAACAGAAAACACACTTCAACAAGACAGTAAAGAGCATAATTTTATAATTGCAGATCAGGATGACTTCCCTGCTAACTAAAGATTTTTCTTATACCAGAAGCAGTTCAGTACTTATAAGAGAACAAAGTAAAACTGATCTGGTAAAATGGTTGTCATTCTTCATGAATAAAAATAGGCTAGGGCAACAACTCACAATTCCTTAATACAGAATACAACCCCAGTTCCACAAGGGTTGGGACACTGTGTACAATATAAATAAAAAATACAATGCAATGGTTTGCCAATCCAAGATTTTATTCACAAAAAAAACAGAAAACACATCAAATGTTAAAAGTGAGAAATTTTACTTTCATGAAAAACACTAGATCATCTTGAATTTGATGGCAGCAACACATCTCAAAAAAGCTGGGAGAAAGCAACAAAAGGCTGGAAACGTAAGCGGTACTAAAAAGAAACAGCTGGAGGAGCATGTTGCAACTAATTGAGTTAACTGGCAAGAGGTCAGTAATGTGACTGAGTATATAAAAAAAAAACCACCTTAGAGAGACAGAGTCTCTCAGAAGTAAAGATGGGCAGAGGTTCAGCAGTCTGCCAGAAACTGCAGCTACAAATTACTATGAAGTATATTCAGAACTATATTCCTCCATGTAAAATTATGAAGATGTTGAATATTTCATCATCTACACTACATAATATTATCTCAAGATTCCCTGAATCTGGCAACATCTGTGTGCAAGGGACACAACTGAAAAACAATATTGGATGCTCACAATCTTTGGATTCTCAGGGAGCACTGCATTGCAAACAGGCATGATTCTGCTTTGGAAATCACTGCATGGGCTCAGGAACACTTCCAGAAATCACTGTCTGAGCACAGTTTGCTGTGCCATCCACAAATGCAGGTTAAATCTCTATCATGGAAAGAAGAATCCATATGATCCAGAAACGCTGCTGTCTTCTTTGGACCAAAACTCATTTAAAATAACTAGGCAAAGTGAAAAAACTGTTCTGCTGTCAGAAAAATCAAAATTTGTAATTCTTTTGAGAAATAATGGACACCATGTCCTCTGGACTAAAGAGGAGGGGGGGCCCTCTAGCATGTTATCATCACTCATTTCAAAAGCCTGCATCTCTGATTGTTTGGTACTGGCAGTGCTGAAAGACATATACAGGTTTTAGAGCAACATATGTTCCCCTCCAGATGGCATCTTTTTCAAGGAAGGCCTTGCATATTTCAGCAAGACAATGCTAAACCACATACTGCCACTAGTACAACAGCATGGCTTTGAAATAGAAAAGTCCAGGTGCTGGAATGTCCTGCCTGCAGTCCAGCCCTTACACCAACTGAAAACGTTTTGCACATCATAAAATTCAAAATACAGCAAAGAAGGCACAGGACTGTTGGTCAAATGGAATCCAATATCAGACAATAATGGGTAAACATTCTTCTCCCAAAGGTCCAGCAGCTGGTCTTTTCAGCTCCCAGACATTTACAGACCGTTGTTAAAAGAAGAGGTGATGTTACACAGTGGTAAACATGGCCCTGTCACACCATTTTTTGGGATACATTTCTGCCATCAAACTCAAAATGAGCTAGTATTTTTCATGAAACTGTAAAATGTCTTACTTTCAACATTTGATAAGTTTTCTATGTACTTTTGTGAATAAAATATTGGTTATTGAGATTACAAAACCCATGCATCGTATTTTTATTTCTATTTTACGCAACACCCCAAACTTTTTGGAATTGGGATTGCACTTCACATATCATTTTTAATTAATTAATTATCCTAGTCTCTAAAGTATCACACAAAAAGAACTGCCAATTACACCTTATTAAAGTCCGCATCTCCTGACCTGAAGGAGTAAGAAGGCAAAATAAGTCTCTCATTTTTCATTAAATTTTCTGATGACTGATTATTCTATATCTAAAAGCACCATTATTTTTCTTGTAGCTCCATGCATGCTGTTTTCATTGAAAAACAAAACCTGTTAGACATTTCAAAAGCACTGTTTCTATTAGAAGAACTGAAAGGAAAGTTGATGGATAACACTGCTGACTCGACAGCTGCATGATATTATAACATCATGGCTCAGTAAACCACGCAACAGCTTGGGGCTGCTGAGAAACTGAAGTCCTATTTCAAGCCAGAATGAGAAAAATGTTTGAGTGTTAAAACAGCACCAATTTGTCTCCTTCATGTCCCGAATCCTCACATGATCTTATTTATGGAAGTAGTGCTACACTGTCCTATACGTGCCTCTACTCCAACTTTATAAGCTTAAACTCATGAGCAAATAATGCACTTTCAGCTGCTCTATTGAATTTTCCCAAAGGGGTCACCAAAGCAGATTAATCCACATGGGTAATTTGGCTGAGGTTTTACAACGGATGACCTTCCTGACGCAACCTTCCATGGGAAAAGGGGCTTGTGTCCCCAGCTGGAATCGAACCAGAGAACCTTTCGCTTCTTAGGCAAATGTGTAAAACCATCTGGAATCAAACCAGGAACCTTTCGCTTCTTAGGCAAATGTGTAAAACCACTACACTATGTGGAAACTTGTGAATAAATGATTTTTTTTTTTTAATAAAATAATGATTTCTGAGTTTTAACATTTGATATGATGGCTTTGTATGGTTTTCAGTTAAAGACAGATTTTAAATAATTTGCAAATTAGGGAGGTTTTTGCTGACCTTTCATTAGACACATCAAACCCCACTCTTTGGGAATCAGGACTTCACATGTTGTTGGAGTGCTGAATATGTCACCTTAGGTTTGATTTAAGAATTAAATTATTAAGGAGATGGGTGATAACAAAACTAGTTGTTAGATTCTCTGTCATAATTTTCTATGAATGGTGAAGAAAAACAAACTTTTTTAACATTTTGTTTGGAAACCTACAGGCTTGTTGGGTGAGAGTCAGGTGAACGTGGCTGGCATTGCCAAAAACGCGCAAATCCAAACGGTGCAAATATGACAGGAAATTTCAGGTTAGTTCCCACGACCCGTGGGCCACAAAGAGCAGCAGCAGTATTTTTACTGGGCGCCAGACTGGTTACAACTACATGCAAATCGCACAGTTTACAGGTCAGTTTAAATAACCGATCGTGCAGAAGTGCACAGTACTTCACGACAGCAGGTGCAGCCAGCCGAGATAATCAGACTCACGGGTTTAGCACGTCTGGACCCCTCCCTTCACAGTCAATGGGATTTAGCTCGTCTTCAGGAAAGGCGTATTTCATGTAATTGTCATATCCGAAATAGAACATTTCTTTGGCCATGTCTTTCATTTTGGCCTTGAGCGCGTCCGGGAATGAGCTGTATCTGCGGACGTACTCGTCCCTGTTGCCATCGAAGAAGCTCAGGTAGGATCTCTTGGGGGACTCCTCTCCAGCGGACGTGCAGGTGGTCGCCGTGTCTTCATAGCTGTGTCCGTGTATTCGCTGAGACCACGAGTTACCTCTCGGCTCGGGCTCTTTGTCCTCCCTGAACAACAAGTCTAATTTGTGCAAATTGAAACTGAGATGGAAGTTGAACCCCCAGCTAGGTCCCAGTCCGAAGGCTAGCCACAGCACACAGCTGAGGGAGAGTCTCAGCACGACAAGACCAACTACTATTGACCGCCATTGCATCTTTGCCCCGGGTCGATCTTGAAACGCATAGTTTAAGTCCACATGCCTCTGAGAGGTGAAACGAACGTGAAATCAGCTGTTTGTCAGGCGAAACTACAAACGAGAAGGGGTTGTGGCAGCCAGTACGCCTCACACTTCCTGTCAACAAACCAGCTCCTCCTACATCCCGACACCCGATTGGTGCCGACCGGCGACTGAATAAAAGTCCTGCCAGTGATTGCTCACTGAGCTGTCAATCTCGTCCATGCGTTTCGTGGCATCCCAGACTCGTCTGCCAATAGAAAAGAGCCACAAGAGTGAAACGCTCAGTTCTGAAACCGAAATACGATTTGTCTAAATTTACATTCTGAAAGATTCAAAATAGCTGGATTTAAATGTAGCGAGAAAAGTAAGGAGACATTGTTATTCTGCATCTTAAAAAAAACGCCCACGAAATCAAGTGCTGATTCAGCTGGTTAATTATAAACCACTGGTTGCAAATTAGGGCATCACATATATTATAAGACGTAAATAATACAACGCGGTGTATTAAGTTGCAGAGCATTCACAGATGAGTAACTTTTGAAAGAGAAGGCTGATAGCAATTCTTTTTCCTCAGTTGATGAGCCACGACATGACGGTTAGTTTAAGAAGAAAGGACCATCAGCAAGCAGCAATACACCTTCATGCCGAGAAAGAGTACTGCAGATACAATGTCTGTTTTGAGAGTACTGATGGAGAAGTATGCAGAAGGTCAGAATGAATTACACTGTTTTTGTGACTCTAGAGAAAGCATGTGATAGGGTGCCAAAAGAGGAACTGTGGTATTCTAGGAGGAAGTCAGGAGTGGCACAGAAGTATGTGAAGATTCTGCCAGACATGTATGAGGACAGGCAGTGATGAACAGTATGAAAGGAATGACAGATAGGTGTGGGGTAGAATTACATCAGGGATCAGCTCTGAGCTCCTTCTTACTTGCAATGATAGATGAGGACAGATTCAGTCTCTGTGGACTATGATGTTTGCAAACTACATTGTGATCTGTAGCAAGAGCAGGGAGGAGGTGGAAGAGAACCTGGAGAAGTGGAGGTATGCACTGGAGAGAAGAGGAATGAAAGTCAGTAGAAGCAAGACAGAATATGAGAGGGAGGCAGATGGAATGATGAAGCTGCAAGGAGCAGAGGTGGTGATGATGGATAAGATTAAATGCCTGGGCACAGCCATCCAAAGCAATGGACAATGTGGAGTGGGTGGCGATGAGTGTCAGGGTTGCTTTGTAACAGAAGGATAGCAGCAAAAGCGAAAGAGAAGACTGTCAGGATAGTAGCGAGACCTGCTATGATGTATGGTTATGAGACAATGTCACTGACAAAAAAGACAGGTGGCAGAGTTGAAGATGTTGAGATTTTTGCTGGGCTTGACCAGGATTGACAGGATTAGAAATGAGCACATCAGAGGGACTCAGGTTTAGCAGTTTGCAGACCAAGTCAGAGAGGCAAGGTTTAGATGGTTTGGACATGTTCAGAGGAGGGATAGTAAATATACTGGACAAAGGATGTAGTGGAGGAGGACATACAAACGGTTGGAGTGACAAGAGAAGATCTTCTTCTTCTTCTTTCGGCTGTTCCCGTTAGGGTTCGCCACAGCGGCTCATCTGCCTCCATCTCATCCTATCCTTTGCATCCTCTTCCCTCACACCAACCCTCTGCATGTCCTCCTTCACTGCATAAATATAAATATGAAAGATGGAAATGCAGATAAGATGATATTATTCTGTCTGCCTCAGGATTCCTGCATTTGGATCCACCATTTCTCATCACGTCATACAGCAAAACTTCCCAGGGGGGAAACACAGCATTTGCTGTTGTCCATCGGTTCTAAACCTTAGGCAGGGATTGACTGCAAAGGATTAAAACAATTCATATATTTAAAATTATATTAGCCCTGGGATGGATAAAGTATTCTGCTTCTGATTGATTTTGAGTTTCTGAAAACGGAGGACTATGTATAAAAATGGCTGTAATTCCTACCTACTTAACGTAACGGATTTAAAACCGAAAGCCTGCACTTCAGTCACGTTTTAAAATCCACTGTGATGTGTAAAGAGGCTAAATTAGAACAAAAAAAGTGTCACTGCCTCAAAACATATGGACCTAACTGTGTATGGTGTTCCTAATGAAGTGCTTGGTGGCAGCAAGTGTATAACATTTAATAAGAAGTTAAACACCATCATGAAATCATTATATTAAGATGAAACTAAAGCTGACCGCTCTTAACTTTGCTCCTTTCAAAATGTTGCTGGCGGGTCATATTAATTTCTCCTCATTGCCCATATTACTGCAGCTGACCTGAGTGGCTCTAATCTCTTTGAGAGCTGCATCCAGAGGCTTCAGTGTCTGCTTTTTGGGGGAGAAAGAAGCCAGACGGCCAGAGGAGATAAGAGGAATACATTCTGATTCAGTCATTCTGGCGAAAGCATAATTGAGTCCATTCACGCCTTTTAGGGGGCTCAGATATAACCGCGATGCCTGCAGACGCCTCTGTAATATTACATTAGCCTGAGAGCGCTGGAAGAGGCACCACTGCTGCTTGGGCCTCAGACAGGCAGGCTGATGAATGAATGAATGAATGATGTTTAGCTTTTGCTGACCTGCACTGAGGAATGACTTAGCAAAATCGGTGTAGTTGGGCAAATTGTGAGTTGTAAACCTAAGTGTCCAAAATGAGACATAGTGGAAAACATTTTAATCCAACTACAGCTGGGTATTTGTCTTTGGTTTCAACATACAGGAACATCAGAAAGGTCTGGATCCGTATTAACATGATAGCGTCACACAGGTGCTGCGGGTTCAACAGCTGCACATCTATGATGCAAATCTCTCATTTCACCACGTCCCAAAGGTGCTCTATTGGATTGAAATCTTGTGACCTCGGAGGCCATTTGAGTGCAGTTTCATGATCATGTTCGAGGAACCAGCCTTAGAAGATTTGAGGTTTGTTTTATGGTGTGTTATCCTGCTGGAAGCAGCCATCAAAAGATGGGTATACTGCAGTCATAAAGGGATGCACATCGTCAGCAGCAACACTCAGGTAGGCTGTGGTATTTAAAAAATGCTCAACTGGTACTAAGGGGCCCAAAGTATGCCAAGAAAATATCCCCACACTGTAACCACGGGTGTCTACCACAGGAGTTCTCACACGCCATCATTGTGGCTGTTTACGTTCCACCATCAGCTGTAGCCGCTAGCGCGAGGGACGTCATACACTCTGTGATTGCAGGACTACAAACTCAGCACACCAGTGCCCTCATATTGATCAGCGGGGACTTTACTCATGTTCCTCTCTCCTCTGTCCTGACGAACTTTAAACAATATGTAGACTGTGCCACAAGAGGGAATAAAACTATAGACCTGCTGTATGCCAATGTGAAGGCAGCATACAGCTCCTCTTCCCTTCCACCCCTGGGGGAGTCAGACCATAACCTCATCCACCTTGATACCACCTACAGGCCCCTGGTGAAACAACAGGTGGCCAGCAAAAGGACTGTGAAGGTTTGGTCTAAAGATATAGAGGAGGCTCTGCAGGAGTGTTTTAATGTCACAGATTGGAACTGTTTCAGGAGGAATATGGTGATGACATTGAAGGTCTCACTCATTGTATTACAGACTATATCCGTTTTTGTGAGGAAACCATAGTCCCTACTAAAAAGGTTCGCTGCTTCTCCAACAATAAACCATGGATCA
>VUQH01058680.1:0-12213 GCA_015106775.1 Etroplus canarensis
TATAGTGTCTATGTATATGTAACATGTCTTTGTCAGTGAATAGAGTTTTAGAAATTTTATGGACTGAGAAGCAAATTTCTGAAATACCTTTTAGGCCAAAAGGAGGAGAAGTTTTTTGTTTCAAAGCTGAAGGTGCAAAAATTCAGGACTGGCGTCAGATTTTATTCTTCATTTCTTTTGCCATAAAAATATAATATATATTGCCGTCACGTTGATATATTGCTGTCTCGTTGTAAACATTGTCACGTGTAATAGTATAATTGTCACGGCAATGTGGATCACCGACGTCACGTCGTCACTGGTTGTCCCGGGTTTTAGTAGATCCCGTAAATGCTCAGATTGAGTGATGACAAGCTAAGAGACATTGAAACTTAAGATTTCTTTGTTTCCCAATTATAAATGAGGAACAAAAAGTTCCTTATCTCACCTAGCTCCACCTGGTCCCTCTGGAGAAAACCCTCTTTATTGTGAGGCAACAGTGCTAACCCCTCTGCCACTGTGCTGCTGTAAATCCATCCATTTTCTGTGACTTATCTGAATTGCGGGTGCTTCAGTCTAAGAGGCAATGCCCAGACATCCCTTTCCTCCAGGTTTTCAAGGTGGTTACTAAGGCATTCTCAAGACTAGTGAGAGACTTAATTACTTAAGAGTGACCTGGGTTGGACATTTTGGAAAACACAGGGGTTTCCAAAATGTCAGCCAGGAGGCATCCTTGGAGCTCCGCTTTGAACCCCTCCCAAAAGACTGAGCTCTTCACCCTACCTCTAAGGATGGGCCCAGACACCTTTTGCCACTTGACTCTGCAGTCTTATTCTTTTAGTCATTACCCGCAGCTTGTGGCCATAAGTGAGGATAGGAATATGGATTGACCAGTCAGTCAAAAGATATGCTTTCAGTTTTCTCTTCCTAAAAATAAACTGATACAGCATCTACAGTGCAGCAAAGGTGTACTAATTTGTCAGTCTTCTGCTGCACTCTTCACCTATTCATGAACCTTAAGATACTCGAACATCTCCACCCCCTTATGAAAGCTGCCTTGCTGCTGTCCACAATTAACTTTAATTATTTTCAGTTGTGTCCTGATCCTTAACGTCATTCTTTATGACCATAGAGCCACTTTTGCTCCCAGTAGTTGCCTCACTAGCTTGTTACGTACATCAGATAGTTTGAAAGAAGACTAATCTTCCACCTATCACCGAGCTAAAATAGTGTGAATGTGTGAGAACTAATGTAGCTAGCCCCAGGCTCATTAAGCTTAGGTTTCCCATTTACTTTGCAAAGGCTTATGTCCTGTTACTTAAGTCAGCTAGCAGGCATTGTGCAACACCTTGCAGGTTCTCACTGTGCCTGTAATCTCTGAGATTAGAGGACTCTTGCACTAGTTAGCTGTTTTCAGCCACTACAGACAGTCAAATAGAAATTTTAAATGTGCTAGTCCCTTGGCAAACATGAACACTTTCTAAAAGACAAGGTTTCTTGTCCTGAAAAAGTCTGCTGCAACTAGAATTTATCTGCAGTTGTTTGTTGTTTCTGTAGTTTAAATATTTTCTACTACTGATTTCATCATTCGTTGATTAATTAGTCAGTTAATTGAAGTTTGTATTTTTTTTAAATAATTAGGTCAAGCCTCCAACGTGAAAGGATATTCTGCTTTTCTTTGACATACTTTTGGCATAGGCAGTATTTCTGGTCTTCGCAATTTTATAGATTTAACAAATTACTGGAAAAAAAAAAGCTGACAGTAAATTTCTGATATGAATGTTGAGTGTTAGATCTTTGAATAAGGACTGACCACTGCAAAGCTGCAGTCAACCTCCGGTCTATAGTTGTAGTCATCCTAGTTAATCCCTGCAGTATTTCTTTTCAAAATCACCCGGCTTTATTTAGGAAAATGTTAGCTTAACATGTCCCACTGAAGCTTTGTGAGACGTAAGCATGTAACACTAGCCGAACAAGTGCCATTGCAGATAAAACCTTATTGCTACGATGTACATTTGGGTGCTTGAGTCTGTAAGTAGGGAGCCTTCAGAAAAACTTGCTAAAATGATAACTGAAATGTTAACAACTTTGCTGCAACGTAAGGGTTAAATGGGAAGCACGTCTGACTTGTCCCTTCAAGAGGAGGTCAGTAGTTTCCCTTGGCTCTGTGTCTCAACTCAGTGGCCCAGGACAGATAAGGGTGGGCTGACTTTTGCTGGGCGTCCCCTCTGTTTGTGAAAGGAAGTGAGGTTTGAAGGTCAGGCGAATGATGGCGGAGATGCGTAATGGAAGCTAGTGCACATGTGGTGCTGCTATACCACTGTTTCACCTACAGTGATCACATACTGGATGGTGTTACTGAATTAGGGATAATATTTTTTTCTTGCTTTTCCTGTCTCACCCCAAAACAAACGTTTTTGATGTGGTGTTACACAATAACATAGTTAACATGTTCCACGCATTGATGTCCCTGCTGTGTGGAAAGCTGTCTTATGCACAAAATAGTCTCTCAGTTTCATATTGTGTTTCCCATAAATTGTATTATAAATTGTGCCTGTTTTGATCTCAAGTTCCATATAGGGCTCTATGCAGCTGCATAGTAAAATAACTGATTTAACAGGAACAGTTTTCTTTGTCCCTTCCAAAAATTTACTTGCTGAATATAAAAAAAAATGTTGTTCTACAACAGTGGATCCAGTGCAGGCTTTCTTTCTTTATTTATTTATGTATTTTTTGATCATGCAGTTTAGGTTTACTATTGTTTTTTTTTTATTGTCACGAGTGTCATCAACTGTGCTTAGTCTTGATGTTTAGAAAGTTTTTAGAAAGTATCAAACTTCTCAAACAGTCACAAGCTCAAAGTGAAGTGGCCCTGATTGGCCACTGATCTTGACAACATAAAATATTATATTACTAATTAAGTGAAAAGGTCAAAGGGAGAAGGAAAAGTCACACAGAATGAGAGTATTGTGACTCCTACTACGTGTAGTTCAACAGACCCTGCAGTGTCTTCCAACAATGGCTTCATGCAGGAATTTCTCTCTGCAGCTGTGTTCTGCTAAACCAGACACTGCCAGAGATTCTTTGCAGAGACGCTCAGTGAGGTATGGTATTCGTAATCGTCTAGAAATGCACAACTAAAGCACAGCTCTTTACCAAACTGTAATACAATATTATCACCAACTTCAGGGAATTGTGGCTGAACTCAACCTTTTCTGATCAAAGTAGGAAAATAAAAGTCTTTATGTAACACTACTTCAGTTATTGCTTTACAAGAAATAATGGGTGTTATCATTTGTGGTTTGATGTTACCACTGGATGGATGTTACTGCAACTGAACAAAACAAGTTAGGGTATTTTGTGGCTTGCTCATTGTTATCATAATCATGCTTTCTCTCACTGCTTTCAAAATGACAAGCCAATAAAAATTTAATACTACAATATTAATTATTGCTTGAAGGCACATTACTTGACAATTTTTACCTGTGTTGCTCCATATAATGGCTTTAAAACTTGAAGAAGTAGCTGAAAAATGGCCATGTTTTGATTTGCACAGGGCAGTCCAGTTTATTTTGGGGTGTTGTAGTAAAGCAGTGTAAATGAAGCTCATCCTTTCTCTTTGACATCATGTTAACACTCTTCTGTGTCTCTGCCCTTTCCTCCCTTAGGAAATGACCTAGAGGCCTTACAGATACATTTGTGCTTTTGTCGCTCTAATCTGCATCCGCAGAGAACAGCGAAATCTGGAAGCACACTTGTTTCCGCGGTGAGTAATATCTACCTCAGCCAGCAGACAGGGGAGAAACCGGGAAGCTGCTGGAGACTTTAGACAGGCAGAAAGAGCTATCAGCTGGCCGCTCGCTCACTGCCTGCTGTGTCCTGCTTTCTGGAGAGGATTTGAGACGGACTGGATCTGTCTGCCCTTCGCCTCCTACTGCTCCTCTGCCAGCCACTGAGAAAGAAAAGACAAAGCCACATCATCTGATTCCAGCATTTACTTACTTGCTTGTTTTTGTTTTGTTTTGTTTTTTAAATTGCCATTTTCCCTCTGTGCTGTTGAGCAGTGTGCCCTTTTTCTTGGATTCATTTTTGCTTTCAGCTTTTAAAAAGGTTTTCTACTTGTACTAGCTCATGCTGGTATTGGTTTATATATGTGAATACATATGTGTACATACTCTGTATACTGTCTGAAGGATTTTTTTCTCATTCTGAAGGAAAGTTAATGCACTTTAAAACTCAGCTGTAATACTTTCCCTTTATTATGATTGTTTTGTTTGAAGCTGAAAACAGAGAATCTGGAGGTGTGTCTTTGCTGTTTTTTAAGCTGGGTATGATGTTTTTGCAGCAGGGCTGCATGTGAGCATTTTACTCATCCCGTCAGTTTTTGATCACACTTCGGCCTCACCCACTTCTGAGTTGCCTCTCTACAAGGCGGACTGAGATGAACCTCTGGCAGGTTGAATCCTTGAGCTGTCTTTATACTTAACTTGAAGAGTTTCAGGGCCGTTGGATTTGTTTTTTTGTTTTTGTTTTTTTGGTAAAAAGGACAAACAGCACTTTGTGGCGAAAGAACTGCAAACAGGAGCTTCCGGTGCTGTTGCACCACCTATGTATTGTTGTAGTGCACAGGAAAGTAAAATGGACTACAAGCGTCGCTTTTTGCTCGGCGGGTCCAAGCAGAAAGTGCAACAGCACCAGCAGTACCAGATGCCTGAGCTAAGTCGGACCCTGAGCGCCTCTCTGGCCTCCTCTTGTTCTGCCTCTTCACCCTTGGGCACTGGGGTCGGCATGCCTGGCAGCTGCCACCCACCTCCTTCTGGCACCACTACCGCTGTTGCTGACATCCAGCAAGGCATCTCCAAATATTTGGATGCCCTTAACGTTTTCTGCCGGGCCAGCGCCTTCCTCACAGACCTGTTCAGCAGTGTGTTCAGGAACTCTCACTATTCCAAAGCAGCTATGCAACTGAAGGACGTGCAGGAACACGTCATGGAGGCCGCCAGCAGGCTGACTGCAGCAATAAAGCCTGAGATCGCCAAGATGCTGATGGAGCTGAGCGCTGGAGCCGCCAACTTTAAAGACCAGAATGACTTCAGCCTGCAGGATGTTGAAGTAGGTGCTCACACCGAATCACACACAATCTCACTATGTGACCTTTAAAACATGTTTGTATGCGAGTATATCAGATTGTAGTAACTTCAGTAAAATTACTGCCTAAAAGAAATATTGAAATCAAGGTCTAAACATTGCTGTTCTGGGAAAATTAGTAAAGCTCACAACCAGAGGTGTTTTAATTAGGCACCACATCTTCTTTTTCCAGCTGCTCCTGTTAGGGGTCACCACAGCAGATCATCTGTCTCTCTCACCCTGTCCCTTGCATCTTCTTTTGTCACACCAACCCTCAGCATGTCCTCCTTCACTACATCCATGAACCTTCTCTGTGGTCTTACTGGCACCACATACCCATCTCTTGTCTCTAGCTTAGATGGTTAGCTGCTCTCTGTCATAAGACTGGCTTCATGAATCAGAGTTTCCTGGCTCAAACAGGATTCTCACTCCCAGTGTTAAGCTGGTGTCAGAATTTGAGGGTGAAGTGTGAATAACACTAAGGATGTGAGGGAAAAAAAAAAATCAGTGTTTGTCACTCTGAAAACCACAACATCCTTCTGCAGCACCAAATTATCTGGTGTGCAAAATTGTAAATATCATAGCTCAGGTGTTTCGTATGCAATTTTAATTTAGGATTTGGAGACTATTACCCAAAACCTCAGCTGCGATGTGGTCATTGTTATCTTGAGGTCTTAAAATATTTTTGTATGTCTTCATCTCCTTTAACACTGTTTTTTTCCATATTTTTTTATCCATTTCCCAATCAGTTAGAGGGATATACGTATATACACCCACACTTGTACGACAAATTTGTCACACAACACACAAGATCCTGGTCTGTGTCTGTCATATTTAAAAAAGAATGAGTTATAGTAGACTGAGAAAGCTAATGGTCACAAAAAATAAGTTTTCAAATCCTGTAAGTCATCTTCAGCTTTTTGCAATAAATCTAGCTTCTGTCGGGTTCATGAAGACAGGTTAGATAGATTTTATTACACCACACCTCAAACATGAGTTCCTTTCAGGTTACACCATCAGCCTGAAATGGGTACCTAAAAAATGACAAGACTAAACATATGCTTCTGTTTTCAAGTGATAATAATCATCAATGAATTATGTAAAGGCTCAGTTAAGGTATTTATCATAGTAATTCAAGGTGTCAATTATGCTATAATTATGTTGCCATAATAGTCTCTTAAAGGGTGCCATCAGCATTGAGTAAATGTATTTTTATCTGTGCACCACACCCAAGCAGAATAAACCCCATATTTCCTAATGTTTACTACTTCTGCTTTTTTAACCTCCATTAACTGCATGGTTGTGAGCCTGTGGAACAACCTGTCAGATTATTTACCCTGTTCCTTCAGACTAAAACTTTTGCAGCAGTAAGAAAAGACCAATGATTAATTGTAAGTAATTTGAAAAATAAATACTTAAGATACATTCAGACCTAAGCACACAGAATTTCGTGACCCTCCTCTCAGTTAATAGCATACAGTTATGACAGAAAACTATTCACTTGGGATGTTCCTGATAACTAATTTACTAGTTGATTTAAATGAGAGGAAAAACTGACTAACTGACTAGTGTAAAACTTAGAAATACAGGGAATAGATGAGGTTAAACATTGTCCATACAAATATTGCAAGTGTGTTTAAGAGCCATTTGAAACAACTAATTGTACTTTAAATACAACTGAAATGTGTGGCGCTTTGCACCAGGTATACCATTGCACACCTTCAAATACTAGTGAGCAGCCAAAGAATGCAATCAGTTGTTTCAAATGACTCTTAAACACACTTGTAATATTTGTATGGAAAATGTTTAACCTCATCTTTTCAGTTTATTTCTATTGCACACACAGTGCCAAATTAGTTGTGGATAACTTTAGCAGTGTTAACTCCAGCAGGCTTTTTTCCTTGCAGGTTAAGATCCACTCGCCTGTTTAGAATGTCTTTACACATTGCGTGAATGGTTATTCGCCAGTTTGTTTTGACACAACACTCATACAACCATTCATTTTCTAGGTCAAAGCGCGGCAGAATTGCACTGGTTTGTGGGGCTGTCATCTGTTTTGCTTTCCGCCTTGCTTGTTTCCCCTCTCTTACGGGAAGCTGTAGTTAGAGCTGGTGTTATGTATTAATAAATTGTGAATTATTAGTTTAACTCACCAGTATTTCTCTTGCCAAATAGAGAGAGCAGTAAAATTTGACTGTCTAGTCAACGAGTCACTCAAGGTTTCTGTGGTTTATGTAAAGATATTTTTTTTAATCTATTTGCAAAGATTGGACAAACTTGGACTAATAACTACATTTCCATACTACATGCATACCATACATAACTTGTTATAGCTAAATAAAACACCATAAAGCAAAAATATGGGGACAGTACCCACAGCTTGCTACATGGTAATCCTTTATTATGTAGCAGGAGCTGGTACATGACAGCGGCTAAGACACTGGAGGGACTGCAGAACCTCAGTGGATGTGGCTGAGCCCAAAACAGGAAACACTTTCGCACCACAGTCAGTAAATCTGACTCTCTGTGGTCTTGGATATGCACAGATGAATATTAGAGGAAGCCCAAGTCTGTGGAAGTTTAGACCGCATTGCTTGGCACTCAAACTTGCTGTCTAGCCCAGGCATAAAGGGCACATTTATTAACACATAGAAGGAAACATGCTAATACTTTACTGTGGCCTTATTCCAGTGTTTTAAATGTATTGATGTCACAGAAAACACTCTCCACAATAATACTGACGCTAAAATTAAATATAGTGGGCCGTGGGAACAACAATATTTAATTTAAATAACCCAGTAAGAGGGTGCTTTTAATGTTGTAAGGATTTTTTTAAAAAAAAACAAAAAACATTTTACAATACTACCGTTTTTAGAAAAGTAAAGAGTATTCAGACTGAAGTGGATAAGTGTATGGGTTTGTGATGAGTCATCTATGGCTCATGTTTGTGTTTCAGTTGTGTATTGTTTTTTAAAAATATCTGCACTTCTATCTCTCATGTAGTGCTTCGGTAGAAAAGAAGTCTGTACACTCAGATTAAACTTGTTTAGACCCAGCTCAAGATAATTGCAGCTAATTCTGTCTGTCTCGTATGATATGTTGTGTTTGTGACTGTTAAGGGGATTTTCCTTTGTCTGCATGAATCGAGGAATGCTGTTTGGCAGCTGGATTTATTATGAGGTCTTCAAAAAGAACCAAATGCATTTCTGAGTTTGGGGAGTTGTGGTATGTGAAGTTTTCCCCCTTGCTCTCCCTTCTTCTCCTATTTCTTTCTCTTTTTTGCCCCCCTTTTTTCCTTTACAAAGCTCCCCAAAAGTATTGCCCGGGTCTAGAAAATAAACCGTGTTTTTCCTGATTGCTCAGAGTGACTCCACTGCCAAATATGCGTGAAATTGTCACGGGTTGTTTAGAAGCTGTTTGTCGAACTTGTAAGTTTTAACCACAGAGCTAAGACCATAGGCAGACAATGAAGTCCCCACAATGGAGAGACCTTCATGGCTGCTCTGGTCAGACAACTGAATGAGCACTCTCACCTCAGTGCACAATGAAACACTGGAAAAACACCACCTTGGTCTTCAGCTGTTAAAAACACTCCAGGGCTAAACATTTAAACACAGTTAAGGCAATAGACGGCATGCACCATACAGTGTTTCATGAGTGAGATTTAAAGCTATGTTTCTACAGTAAGACTAAACAGATGTGCGACAGTTGGTTTGTAATGGAATATGGAATATCCTGCTGTTCACATGTTGGTGTAACATTATTTCTGGGCGTCCTCCTGTTTCCAGTTTAACCAAAACAGGTAAAAGGTTTAAAATGACCCCGTGGAGTTTTTGACTAGGGATGGGTCCTGTTTCTGTTTGTATCTACAACAAGCAGGCTGCCAACGTTATGTGCATGAGGAAAAATGACTGGCTGACACAGATGTAAATGGTACAGGAATTGAAATACCAAACAACTGACTTTTTAGATGTATACATAAATTATATGGTTTATAAGGTCTCAAAAAGTACTGTATTGTGACCAGTAAATAACAGAAAGTTACAAGCATCTGATTCTCCAGTACTCGATCCTGCAGATTAACTCCAACTTCAGCTGGTAATCATTGTACTGCTTTGCATCCTTGGTGAGCTTGTCATAGTGGCACATGAAGCAGTTTTTTGCCTGCCGCAGCTTTTAGTTTGAGAGGTCCCCCAGCTTACATCGGCTCTCCAAAGCAGAACAAGAATCAATGTCTCCGCCTGCCGTCCAACAGTAACCTGGCTAACTTTAAAAAAAAAAGGTGATATCTGTTGTAGTTGGTGTTTCTGAGATGAATGAAAAGAGGAATTTAAAAAATGCAAAAGTGAGTCACCAGATATACTTGAGCTGACCTCCCCATTTACAATCTACATGTGGCAAACACAGAAATGTTTGTAATTAATTTGAGTTATAAAATAAAATTGTGCCTCTTTTGTGACTGAGAGAAATGACAGAATACTCTCTATTCCCTGATCAGTTATGCCTTCCAAAACATGTATGATATCATCAGGAAGGAGGTGCTATCTAGCAATTTGCAAAGTCTGTAAACAAAAGGTGGCAACTGAAGCAGTGCTTATTATATTGGCTATTGCTGCATTTCAAACTTCTACCTAGCTATACCGGCAACATTTTTTTTTCTGCAATGGGAAGACTGCTATACTCATATTTTTCAACTTAGCAGAAGTGATTTAAGTGATTTGGAGGACTGAAAAAGTCTAGTATGCTATTCAGAATGCCAAAACATGTCTGTTTTGTTTTTTTTTCTTTCATCTTTTCATTTTTGTGCCGGCACTTGGTACCGAAATCTGATTTTTACCCAGTATTGGTACTCAATAGGTAACAACATAATTTGTGTTATGTGAAGTCTCAACAGGACACCTTAAATGTCTCCCGTAGCTTGATCATTTGATTATTGCCATTTAAAGATTAGCCCTGTTTTAACCAAACAGAGATTTCCTTAATTTTTTTTTTTTTTTAAGCTCATCCGGTTGAAGAACCGATTAAATAATGGAATGGTTAAGTGTCTGTCATTCATTCCTCCATCCGTCTGACTCCAACGGATGGTAAAGTTTTGGTCTGGATTGTAATGTTCATAAAAATAGTGTTTGCATGTGCCCCTCCTCCATCTATACATAAATGTCATCATTGGGTTTATTTATGGAATAATAAAGTCATAAGCTGGGTTTGGGCCTGGCAATAAGAAAACAAAGTCCTGGCCAACATAATATCCCATTTTTATGACTTGAAGGTCAGCTTGCAACATTCAACTGTCATCACCATCATTAGGTTCCATCCTGCAGCTGAGGGTTGGATGCAATGTTGTCAGGATGGTGTGCTGATCTAACTGCTTGAGGCTACTTCATGCCTGTCCACTGAGTGATGTTTGTGAACCATGATGTTCTTGGTCTTCCTCTTCCACTTTTGGTGTTCAGTTTTCCCTCCAGTAACGCTCTATGCAGTGAACTCTGACAAATTATGTGGCCAAAGTATTTGAGTTTCTTCTTCTGTATGATTGTAAACAGACATTTTTTTGGTTAATCCTCAGTACTACTTCATTAGTGATTTTCTTGGTCCATGATATCGTCAGTATCCTTCTGTAAGGTCATAATTCAAATGCCAACAAACGTTTTTGCATTTTATCTGTTATTGTCCATGTCTCAGCACCATGCATCAGAGTTGACCATATGTAACACTCAAGAATACCCTTCTTTGCTGCAAATGATATTCTTCTTGATGTGGGAACTTTAGTCATCTTTGAGAAGCTTGTTCTAGCTGTTTCTATTCTTTGTTTTATTTCCTTTTCACAGCTTCCATCTTCTGTAATCATTTGTCCAAGGTAAATAAAGTTGGGGACCTGTTCTATGTCTGTGCCATCTATAGTGATATACACTTTAGGAGGAATGGTTTTCTTGCTTATCACCACTGTCTTTGTTTTCTTGTTTTCTTTCTTCATCATCATATTGAACATTTTCCCAATTTCAGTAACCCTGTCCACAATGGCTTGCAATCCTTCCTCAGTGTTAGCTAGTAATAAAGTGTCATCAGCATATCTGAGGTTATTGACTGTTAACTCGACCCACTGTCGCTCCTTTTGTATTCTTCAGTATGTCTGAGGACCACCTCTGTGTACAAGTTGAAGAGGCAGGGAGACAGGACACAACCTTGACGAACCCCACGTTAGAATTCATTTTCATCTGGTAGATTATTAGGGATGGGAATTGATAAGATTTTTACGATTCCGATTCCATTTTCGATTCTGTTTAACAGTTCGATTCTTTATCGATTCCCCTATCGATTCTTATTTTTAAAAAAGGAGAACACACAGGTCGATTAGCTTAGAACTTTGTTTTATATCTGATCTTTGAACAAGATAGAAATTTAGGAGTAGCATGACCTTACAAACCCAACAGTGAGATCTTAAGAGATCCACAGCCTACGGCTCCTCGATGGGGTGCCACAGGTTCCCTGCCTCTGTGAAAGGAGAAGCTACCGGTAGACTGCAGCGAGAACTGCCAGCATCTGAGCCAGCCAGACTCTGTCCGTCTCTCTCGTCATGGTCATCTAAATGCAATGCACAGTAATAGCAGGTTTTGCAATAAGGCAAATCGCGCTAACATAATATGCAATGTTAGTTGATTATTACCTGCCGTATTAACGGGAGAGGACGGGCAAACGTTACCGCTGCTGCTGGGTTGAGATTCACTAGTCCGGAGCGGATCAAAAACACGACATTCATTTCAGGTTATCGCGTGTTTTGTGAGCAAATGCTTTTGCATATTCGTAGTGTTTCCTCCCTTTGATGAAATATCTACTTTGCAAGTATTGCAAGTTGCCCTGTTGTCATCCTTTCTCGTAAAGTATAACCAAACTTTCGAGCGTTTGTGCCGCTTAGACGCCATGTTTCCTGCTGGGTAAATGACGCTACGCAACATGGTGACGTCATTCAAGGCGACTGGAATCGATAGGGGAATCGTTTGCAAAAATGGCAAACAATTCCAAGGAATTGAAACAGTGGGAACCGGTTCTCAACAAGAATCGGTTTTCGATTCCCATCCCTAGTCTCTTCCCTCTAAAATGAACATGGTA
>VUQH01058681.1:13243-41296 GCA_015106775.1 Etroplus canarensis
CATTAATAGTTCTTGTCATGGTCCCCTGTCCTCCTGTGCTGATCCAACTTCTATCTCTTCTCCTCTCTTGAGCTCTATCTCTCCTCCTCTCTCTGTATGCACGGGAGTGTGTTTGCATTAACTCTGCCCAGTTTTCAGGAGAGGGCGTGGCAGAAGAGGAGTCCAGCAGGGGCACCTGTTTCACCTTACCACTTACCTGCATTATTTAAACCCAGTCCTCCTTGTTACTCATTGCCAGAGTGTTAGCTATCCGCAGTGTCATAGTGGCAGGCCACTTTCTAGTTGTGGAGTACTTCTGTGAACCTTATCTCTGCTTTGTATCGATTCAGTTTTCTGCTGCCTTGTTTTCAGTTGCCTCCTGGAAGTGCCTGTTTGGACCCTCCTGCCTGACTCACTCTCTCTCCCTCATATACCCTGGACCTGGGGATTCTCTTTCTGGACCCTTGGACAATTTGGAAACATTTGTGTGGAGAAACTGGAGAGCTCAACCAACATCACCTTCCATGTCTCAGTGAACTCTATTAAATGCATGTACATCCTGAGTTGTTGTACATTTAAAGTTGCCATTAAACATCCTTGAACTTTTAGGTAATCTGTGTCCTGCCATTGAGCCCTACCAGTGAACCCTGTCAGTTCTTATGTGAAATTAAGCAGCCTCAAAATACCAACAGAATATGAGTACATTTTTAGATTCTTATGGTTTGTAATGCAAGTAGAATACTCATTGACTTAAGTTCACAAGATAGACTTGCAGCCTGCCTGGGGCATTCCCTCCCTCTCACTCTATGACAGCTAGAATAGGCTCATGCAACCCTGAATTGGATTAAGTGGAAGAAAATGGATGGACGGATTGAAAGACTTGTGTTTTGGTCAATTTTCTTGATATTTGACCTCTAGTGTGCAATATGATATATGCTCAGACACTATTTTCAAATTTCAACTCGAGGAAACCTAATTCCAGGATTGCACAAAAACTGCAGGGAGAATACTATGTCCAAAAGTTGGACTTTGAAAATGCAGATGCAATTTCTGCATTTTCTTGACACATCCTTGTGACCCCAGAGTTTTATTGTGTTTTGAGCTTTTGGTTCATGTTTATTATAATGTAAAAAGAAAATTGCAATAATAACTGTATAATAACTATGCAATTCGTTGTTTATGATCATAGACACTCCTACTTGAGGCTACTACACTTTACAGCGCCTCCCCTTAACAAATTGACTTTTACCTACTGCCATGCCATGTACACACTTCTTGACTCACTGAAAATAGAGTTTTTTATATTTTATCTTCTTAACTGCACCCCTGTCTTCTTATTAATATTTATGTATACTGAACAGAGTGCCCGTAATGTGAGCAGTTTCCCTCCCTGGGATTAATAAAATATTCTGATTTGGATTGTGAATTAAGTCTTGATTTCTGTTTAGTTTTACTCTTGTTCTAGGACTCTTGGTGCCTCGGGTGCCTTACAGGTTTACAGAATTCTTGGTTTTTGTACAGCTTCTGCTCATTTCCCTCAATGTTTCCTCCATTTGTATTGTCTTTTTGTGCTACCTTATCTGGCATCTCATTAAGGGTTAGTAATCGTGTCTAGTGTGAGTCCTCTTGTCTCTGTGTTTTAGTATTTGTCTTGAAAACAGTTGTTTTCTGTTGTGTCTCATGAAAATTTAACTTACTTTGTTCTTGTTTTCTGTTTGGTGATTGTTCAGCCCTGCCCTAAATGTCTTCAATTGTTGTTCATTGTTTTCACCTGTGTTCTTTTCCCTGTTGTTTCCAGTTGAGTAATCAGTGCTCTGCATATATACATGCTCACAGCCACTTTATTAGGTACACCTTATTTGGCATGCTAATCTCCCATTCTACCACATCCCTAAGGTGCTGTATTGGATTGAGATCTGCTGACTGTGGAGGCCATTTGAGTACAATGAACTCATTGTCATGTTTAAGAAATCTGTTTGAGGTGATTTGAGCTTTGTGACATGATTCATGATCTGCCTCCAAGCAGTCATCAGAAGATGGACACATTGTTGTCATAAAGGGATGGACATAGTCAGCAACAATACTCAGGACGGCTGTGACATTTAAATGCTCAACTGGTACAAAGGGGCCTAAAGTGTGCCAAGAAAATATTCTGCACACCATTACACCATCACCACCAGCCTGAACCATTGATACATTGTAGGATGGTTCCAGGCTTTCACAGAATTTACACTAAATTCTGACCCCACTGTAGCCTCCGTTTCTGTTCTTACTTACTTTCAGCTAGTAGGTAGTTTGCAAAATTCCTTGAATTTACTTTTAAATGATACACGGGGGAACATTTTCATTGAAAAATGAGAACTTTTAAAACAGCTGTACAGAAAATAAAGTATAAATTGATGAAAGATGCTATACTTAATAGAATTTTCATATTTGTTTAAAATACACACCCTTCCCTTTTCTTTTCTCAGTTTTTAGTAGTCATTACTATCCCTCTTTAGTCATGTTACCTCTTTATTTTTTCATACTATTCCTCATTCTTTTTCTTTTTCACACCTGTCCTGTTCTCTCTGTTTTACCCCTCTCTTCCTAAATATTCCTCTTACCTCCCCTGTCTTTACCACTGTCCCTTTCAGTCAGGTGATTGCTTTTATCCGAGACATGGTCAAACACCCCACATATTTAATTAATGCTTATCTCCCTATGCTGTGACCTCCTTTTTCACTCTGTCCTTCATTCCTCAGCCCCCACCTGCTTCTTCATACCTTTTCTCCTCCTTCCTACAGCCAACTGACTGATCATTTTTATCTCAGTCTCTGTTTAAAACCCCATTTCTTCTCTCTATTACCGAGTGATCGTGTAGATCCCCGGTGTGGTCACACACTCCCCAGAGACTCACCTGAAACAGAGGGCATGCACAGCTCATCCATCACTTTTCACCCACTGCTCTCCTCCACCCCTCTCCCCTGTTTCATCATGCACACTGTGGTTTCTCTTCATTCATGTTTCATATCCATTCTCTACCTTGCCTTTATATTCTCCTCTTCTTAATTCTTGTCTTCCTCGTGCTCATTTACTCTATTGCACCTCAGTACACCTGTAGAGACCCATTTACTGCATGCAAGAAATCCCAGCATAACCATACGCACTGTTGATCAGAGCCTGCTCCCTGTTAACATCCAGTATTAGTAACTGCATGTAAATGTTTATCTGATTATAGACGTCTGCATTTATGCCAGATTTTTAAAAAGCATCACTGTTACTTAAATTTGCTATGTACATGTACTATGTTAAATATGACGTTATAAATTCCTCTAGAACTTATTTTATGAACTCTGTGTTGTTGTTAAATGCTTATTATGCTCTTTTCCTCCTCTTTCCTTTTGGGCTTTCATTTTAGCTGTTTGTTTAGCTCCAACTGCAATTTGCTGATGCCTTGTATTAAAGCCACATTCCTGAAAAACTTCCTGAATCTTAATTTAAAATGTCGGCACGTGAAGCTGGCATATTTTTAACAAATACAATACATCTAAAGTCAAGAAAAACACAACTATTAAATGTGCATTCTTGCTATATACAGAAAAAGGGCTGGTCTTTAACTTTTTGCGAGGGAGATTAAAATAGGACGAAGAGATGGCAAGAGGTGTTTTCTTAACTAGTCAGGCTGGGTTATTGCTTAAAGAGTGTCCATTATGCTCATTTCCAGCTCAATATTTTTATTCTATAATTGTTGGCAGCACAGTGGTTAGCACTTCCACCTCACAGCAAGGAGGTCCTGGGTTTGAATCCACTGGCCATCTGGAGCCTTTTTGTGTGGAGTTCACATGTTTTCCGTGGGTATTCTGGCTTCCTCCCACAGTGCATTTGCAGGATTCAATGTTCAGAATAATATTTATTCACCTTATACTGGACCTTGGTGGAGGCCCTTAGTTCTTGCGCTTTTATCTGATTGACTACCCCTCAGAAACAGAAGGTTTGAACAGCAGGTGGGTATGTGTAGGCCCCACCCATACAGAAGGTATTTGGAGCTTCTGTGCTCACAGCCAGACCTACTATGTTAGGGTTGTCCCATCTCATTGACATCACACAGAGCCTGCACTTTAGCTCAGACAGATTACTTGTATAGATGCTGATTATGTAACACTTTAGACACATTTAATATGAACATTCACCATTTTGATGATTTATATGTAGTGTAGTGGTTTACACATTCACCTTACAAGTGAAAGGTCCCTAGTTCAATTCCAGGTGGGCACACAAACCCCTCTCACAATGAAGGGTTGTGTCAGGAAGGGCATCCGGCATAAAACCTCTGCCAAATTACTAATGCGGATTAGTCTGCTGTGGGAGAATGCAAGGGAGCAGTCAAATGTATATTGATACACTACTCACAAAAGTTAAGGATATTCAGCTTTGATGAAATCAGATAAGCCTCAACACTTTTCCCTCCGTATTCATTTGGTTAAATCAAACTGTAAAAGTTGCGACAGGCTTTATGTTACACATAATGCATATATAAATGCTCTGTGCATTACCTGCACTGTAAGAACAGTGCATATATGATGTTTCTCTGCACACACAGTACTAGCCACATGTACACACATCCACTTCCTGTGAGCTTATGAGGCAGTTATGAATTATAAAAGTGTGACTACCAGTGAACTGGGAGTGTGCTAAGTGGATGTAAGATGAACAGAATGACAAAATAGATAACATATTCACTTTACTTGTGCAATTGTTGAAGGTGTGCATGAGTGAGTACATGCACAAATGATGTTTCTTTGTCTGGGCCTGTGTATGTGAATGCACTGACATTGTGCTGGTGTGTTAACTTGGCATACTGCTCCCACAACTGTACTTAGTTGGAGGCTTGGGAACATCCCGGAATTTGTCTCTTTATTCACTCAGTTATGTGTGTGAGCGTGTCAGTGTGTATGTAAATGAGGGTGGCCGCTCAGTACGGCCTCATACCTGCGCCATCTGGCATTGTAATAGCCTTCTATACCCCCAGAAGGAGATGGTTACATATAAGGAATGTCTCTGTGCTCACAAAGACAGCAACCTATATTTTTGGTGGAATTTGGTAATCTATATTTAACTCAGTAATGGGTGACTAACCTTCAGTTTTAAGGAAATTACAAGACGTGATACTGATACCACGCAATATGAAACTTTTACAATATCAAACAACTGCTAAATAAACTTATTTATAGAGTCACTTTTTAAAATGGTTCTCTGTTGATATGACTGAAAATCCAGGCTGGGGAAAGTGACTTGAATTCCCTCTGATATAAAAAAGTGCATTAAATATGAAGCTTATAACAGCTGCTTTCATTTGACGAAGGAAGCAAGGGAAAATGTGGAAACAGTAGGAGGATGACGTGCTGACAATGTCCAAGTCCATTATCTCTTTCACTTTTCCAGTTTTTGATTTGAAGACTTTATTGAGACAATCAAACATTTATTCAGGGCAAACCTTTCTGTGTGGTGCTATATACAACGGATGTGCAGCCAAATGCCTTAAGTGTTTCTAAAAAAGTCAAATTTTAAAACACTGTGAGTTTCAGGAGGTTTGGGCTTTATCATTTTATTTAATTCAATATATTAAAAAAAGACTTAAAAGAGTGAGGAGTACCAAAAGTGATGTGCAACCTCAAACATCAGCAGTTGAACTGAGCTCACTATAGACATTACATTAACATTCTACTAATTTCCAGCAATTACAAGTTTGGTATTAATGAAATTCTTAGATGTAAAGCTTTCCTAAGAGCATAACCGGCTCCCAAACAAGCTATGAAAGGCCTCCAGTAGCCAAAAGAAATTTAGATGCTCACTGAACTTCTGCTTCATCATGTCCATCAACAACAGCGAACACAACAGCTGTTTACTTGGTTCATTACCTGCCACAGTTTCTGTATTCTGTATCATCTACAAACCCCATTTTCAAAAAATGTTTTCCAAATTGAAGTAAAAACAAAAATCTGTTTTATTTTATTTCAGATAAACCTTCATTTAACTGAAAAAAGTACAAAGAAAGACTTTCAATACTTTTACTGAATACCTTCATTGCATTTTGTAAATGCACACAATTTCAAAATTTGATGGCTGTAACACACTCACCAAAAGTTGGGACAGCGTTAAAATAAGATTAAAAAGTGCACAGAATGTTCAAGTAACACCAGTTTTGGGAGACTCCGCATTAAGCAGGCTAATTGGGAGCAGGTGAGGTATTGTGACTCTGTATAAAAATACATCCATCAAAGGCTCAGACTTTGCAAGCAAGGATAGGTCATGGCTCATCTCTTTTTGCCAAAATATGTGAAAGAATTACTAGTCAATTCAAAAGGAACAATTCTCAGTGTGAGACTGCAGAAATTTTTTTGTCTTCTAACATCTACAGTGCATACTGTTGTGAAAAGATTCAGAGAATTCGGACAAAGTGTGCAAAGGATAAGATCAGAAACCACTGATAAATGCTCATGATCTTTGAGAGCTCAGGCTACATTGCCTAAGAAAGTGCTACTGTGACAAATATAGCCACCTGGGCTCAGGAATACTTCAGAAAATTGTTGTCACTTAACACAGTCTGTCACTGCATCCAGAAATGCAACTTGAAACTGTATTATGCAAGGAGGAAGTTATTCATCAACTCTATGCAGAAACGCTGCCATGTTCTTTGACCCCAACTGACCAAAAGACTGTGCAAGTGTGTGCTGTAGTTAGATGAGTCCACATTTCAGCTCTTTGAGTTTTCTGTGCCAAATATGAAAAGACCATTCAGATTGGAATCAGTCTGTGATACTATGGGGGTGCATCAATGCCCACAGCATGGCTGAGTTGTGTGTTTGTGAAGGTATATTGGGATTTTAGAGAGACATATGTCGCAATCATTGGCAGACCACATTCTGCACAGTCCACATCAGCATCGCTTTGTAGATTGAGTGCATGTGCTTGACTGGCCTTCTGCTAGTTCTTCTAGTCTCCTAATGAAAATCTATGGCGTATCATGAAGAGGAGAATCAGACAACAGACCATACACTGTTGAACAGCTGAAGTGTTAAATCAAGCAACAATGGACAGAATTCCCATTTGCAAAACTATATCAGTTAGTATCCTCAGTTACAAAATCATTAAAAAGTATTATTAAAAGTTACAAAATATAATTAAGTTGGTCAGCAAAACTGTTGAAATTCTTTTTTTAAAGACTTTTGTCAGTTAAATGCAAGTTCACATGAATTCAAATATCACAGACTTTTGTTTTTATTGAATTTTAGAAACTATCCCAGCTTTTCGGGAAATGGGCTTTGTAGAGTTGATTACTCACACTGGTAAAAAGGCCTGTTTAAATCACTTGCGTGTTACACTTGTAACATTGGTGAAGTGTGGGTCAGTATAACAGGCAGGAGAATTAGCTGGCTTCTTTTTGGATGTTGCTGATCTGGCACTATCATTATCCTTCTGTGATCTCTGATTGGTGTTTTACTGGACATCCAGTGTTTAGCTGAGAAAAACATTATATGGACAAACGCATTCAGCCACATTCCTTAATCATTGAATTCAGATGTTTCATCCCGTTCCCATTGCCACAGGTGTATAAAATCAAGTACCTAGAATTTGGTACTGTGTGGAACTGTAATGGAATGCCACCACTGCAACAAGTCAGTTCATGAAATTTCTTCCCTCCTATATCAGAATCAGAATACTTTATTAATCCCCAGGGGCAAAATTACTCCATGATAAACTGTAAGTGGTTTTATTGGAAAGTGGAAGCATTTAGGAACCATGACAACTGAGCCACGAAGTGACAGACCATGTAAAGTTACACAGCAGGATTGCATAGTGTTAGGTTAATGCATAAAGTCACCAGCGATCTGCTGACTCAGTAACTGCAGAGTTCCAGATGCCTTCTGGCATTATACAAAAACTGTGAGCTTGGAGCTTCATGACATGGCTTTCCATTGCTGAGCCGCTGCCATGTTTCAACTTTGTGAGAAAAGTTTAGGGAAGGCTCTTTTCTGTTCCAGCATGAAGGTAAGTAAGTAAGTAAGTAAGTAAAATTTTATTTGTATAGCATCTTTCAAGATAAAAATCACAAAGTGCTTCACAGAGAAGGGAAGACATGTAAACAAAATTAACCAAAAGCAAGTTTAAAAAGATAAGTTTTTAGCTGTTTTTTAAAAGAGGCCACCGAGTCAACAGATCTCAAGCTCAGAGGAAGAGAGTTCCAGAACCTGGGGGCTGCTATTGCAAAAGCTCTGTCACCTTTCGTTTTCAGCCTCGAGTGAAGGACAACCAGAAAGCCCTGATCACATGACCTCAGGGACCTGCTGGGGATGTAAGGATGTAAAAGTTCACTTATGTATGTTGGTGCTTGTCCATGTAAAGCTCTAAATGTCAAAGTCAAAATCTTAAAGTGGACTCTGAATTTCATAGGGAGCCAGTGCAGCTGGATCAGCAACGGTGTAACATGGGAGTACATGGAAGACTTAGTCAGCAGTGTTCTGAACAACCTGCAGACGTTCCAAGGAGGCTTTACATAAACAACTGAACAAAGAATTACAATAATCCAAACGACATGAAACAAATGCATGTATAATAATTTCCAGTTCCAAGCGTGACACAATGGGACTCAACTTAGCAATATTTCTCAAATGATAAAAACAGGAATGAACCAGAGATTTGACATAATCGTCCAACGTCGGAGCTGAGTCAAAAGTGACACCAAGATTCCTGATTGAAGGTTTGGCAAATTTAGCAAGAGGACCTAAATTTTCCATAACCTTAGGCACAGATTTTTCAGGAGCACAAACAAGGACTTTGTTGAAGGTGCCCCAGTGATCAAAGCAAGGTCCATAAAAGCATGGTTGGCATAGTGTGGTGTAGAGGAATTTGACTGGCCTGCACAGAGCATTGACCTCAACCCTATCCAACACCTTTAGGATGAACTAGAACAGAGATTACAAGCCAGGCCCTCTTGTCCATCATCAGTAACCACACAAATGCTCTTCTAAATGAATGGACAAAAATTCCCACAGATATACTCCAAAATCTTGTAGAAAGCCTTTCTAGAAGAGCAGAAGCTGTTATAGCTGCAAAGGGGGGATTATCGCTATACTAATGCCAAGCGTCCTTGGGCAAGACACTGAGAACCCCAAATTGCCCCTGATGCATCCATCGGAGTGTGAATGTGTGCATGATAGTTAAAATGCTCTTAAAGACATAGAATTAAGCACTATATGAATGTGTGCTTGAATGGATGAATGTGTGAATCTAGTGAAAGTGCTTTGAGTGTTCAGTTAGAGTAGAAAAGCTATATTAGTACCAGTCTATTTATCCTTCTGTGAGTGATAAAGAAAAAGGAAAAGGAGAAAAAAGGATTGGAGCTGATAATATTGACTAAATATAATGCTTGATAACTAAATGCTGCTATTTTAGCCTTCATTGTTGAGGAGATATAGTGTCCCCAGTAGCACAGCGGTTTGCGCATTCGCTTTACCAGCGAAAGATCCCTGGTTTGATCCCAGGCGGGGACACAAACCCCTCTTATCATGGAGGGTTGTGTCAGGAAGGTCATCTGGCATAAAACCTCTGCAAAATTACCAATGTGGATTAATCTGCTGCGGTGACCCCTTGGTGGAGACTACAAGGGAGCAGCCGAAAGGTACATTATTGTTGGGGAGATATACTTGAATAACATAATTTCCACTTGCATCACATTTTTGTATTTACTTTGGAGTTAACCATTAGATGGCTTAACAGAGCAACCTGGTGTGTTCAGGTCTGCTGGTCATGACGTAAATGAGTAGAGTAAAAGCTAGCAGAGATGGTATTAACATTGTTATACCATTTGAGGGTTTATAAAATAATGGTGATGAACACTGGTTGGAGGGGCCCCCCTGTTAATTTTTTGCCTAGGGCCCCATCAGACAGGATACGCCACTGAATCCTGGAAACAGACTCTTGAGGCACATCTCACAAAGTTTGGACTCACTGGAAAGACTGGCCTCTCTTCAAAAATACAAAGCGAGCATTACACGCACACTCTCAGCGACCACTGTGCAAGTTTGCTGCAAAAATTCAGCAAATTACGACCCTGTTTGTCTGCATAGCCAACAGGTGGTTGCTCAGTCCTACGCCACCCAAGCAGAAATGTGTATTTTCTTACTCCCAGCAACAAGACAACAATACTGCTTCAGTAAGATCAGCTCCACCACTATTCCTGTTTGCAAATTCAGGTTCTTGGTAGTGATGCTGCTGACTGGCTAATAACACCACCAGCTGTCTCTGTTTGTGCCTGTAAGTGCTTTATTTGTAGCTTCAGCTGTGCGGTGTGATGACAGCCACATCTATTCAGCTGTGATCTATTCTGTGGTGGAGGAAGCGATGCAAGGGTGAATTCAAGGAAGAGCCGCTTAAGAAGTGAGTTACAGGGATTATAGGCTGCTGTCACACTCTCACAGGCAAACACACAAACTGGAAGCACCAATGTTCCTCTGGTATTAAAGGCAGACAGTAGGGGAGACGGGGTGTGTGTGTTAAGCGTGTGTGCAGAGACAGCTCCAGGAACAGGCAGAGAATCATGTCCACGCACGAGTGTGCACACACACACATACACAGAGAGAGAGCGAGAGAGAGGACATAAACAGAGGTGGAGAGGGAGGGGAGAGACAGACAGGCAGCCAGTCAGACTGATCACGTACCTTCCAGACAGCAGGTTCGCCAGAGGCCGGAGTGCGTCATCACCTCCTCGTTCTTGCGGCTCGTGTCGTTGTCGCCGCTGCTCTTCACGCGGCAGACCCCGCGCGAGTACAGCCAGTAGTCAGTACCGACGGCGATGGTCATGAGGCTGAAGGCGGCGAACGCGCCCACCGTCGTCACGAGCATCTGGACGCCGCGGTCACACATCAGCATCTTCATATAGGCGGCTCCTGTTAGTCTTAATCTTTTTTTTATTAATTCACCCTTTTATTTCCTTTATATCCCGCGAGACTTCGGGAGTCAGGGGTGAGGGACTCGTGAGATAAACGAATAACGACAGTAACACTAAACGGGACGCGGGTGAAGGCGGTGGGTTTGTGAGGAGGCTGTGGACAGACAAATAAAGCAGGGCTTGTCTGCCGTGTTCAGTGAGTTGACTTGAGGCTCGTGGCAAAGGGCGGGAAGGTGGGAGAGTGGCACGTCACTTTCTCGCGCACCAAAAAAAAAGGAAAAAAAAACCGGTTTTCGCCGTCCACGTACAAGGGCGCGCGCGCGCCGTGGGATTAACGACCACCGGTTGTCCCCAACTACCGGCACTGCCCACACTCATTCAGAGTGCAAGTTACAGGCGGTAACACATCTCCCCTCCTACCGTGTTATGTGTCCCGGGGTTAAGGAGGAAGAGGGGCTGCCTCACCGGAGAGCTTCTCCTCTTTTTCTTTGCTCCGTTTCCTTCTCCTTTATCGCCGCTTATTTCCGTCCTTCTTAACTCCTTCTTAACAGCCAGGGTCTGTGTCGGGGGTCTCCATCTTTAAAGCAGCCAAACGGGGAACATGTTGTCTGTACTGATGTGTCCCCGCAGCAGGAATCAGTGGACTAACACATGACTGTTCAGGCGGCTCAGCCCTCACTCGCCGAAGCTTCTCCTCTTCCTTACAGCAGACCGGTGGATTAACAGCTGCTCAGTCTCCAGTAGAATGAATGAACATACAGACGATGAGTAAAGCCCATATTATCTATGCGGAGGTTGACCGAGATCCGTCGTGTGTTTTCCACTCCAGCTGTTGCCTCACTGACATGTTTTTCCCCCCTCGAGAGAAACTAGTCCAAACTTTATCCTAGATTACCTGCAGTGAAGGGGTCTTTTAAGTTGAATTGGCTTTAAAATGGTAGAAAAACCACACCAAGGAGGAGATCGTTACATTTCTTCTCCATAGTAGCCGACTGCGTTCTGTCACCGAAGAACCGCAACAAGGACAAACCGGCCGATGACAGTTACACCCGCCTGTGTTTGCTCCCAAGAAACGTGCCCGCTGGTAGGCTACAAATGAAAAAAAGAAGACAGCCGTCTCCTCCTCCGCTTCGTCCTCCTCTTCTTCTCCTTCCTCCTCCTCCTCCTCTTCGCCGTCCAACCAACACAAACTAAAATCAGCCGCGCGTCTCCTCAAACTCCGCCTGAGGCGGAGGCGCCTGGCTGGGATTGGGCTCGTTGTTGACAGCGCCCTTCAGGAGCTAATCATTGTCCCTTCCCTGCTGTATGTCCCGCCCACCGCCGCAACGCCGTCTCAATAAAGTCAAGTCAATTTCACTCATGTGGCCTCAAGTCATATACTGGTTCAAACACATTTACGGGCTGGAAAGCACGACCGGAGAGCTAATAGAGAGTCTTAGTTCCAGTAATGGCATGTCTCTATATACAGTGATAACCAGAGGAACACAGGAAAAAGCACACTTTTCTGTTTTTGCACAGTTTCACAATGGAAGTGGGGCTAACAAGTGGCCAGTGTCAGCATGAGGAGATATGAATTCAGTTGCTTTTGGTCTCGCCGTTATTGCGCCTGAGTGTCTGCCGGAGAGCTGTCCCTGGTGCTGAACGCGGCGCTGTCCTTGGTGCTCATTTGAAACGCAGCGTCATTCCCCCTTCTGTTTTTCTGTTTTTCTCTCCCTTCCGCCTGCCGCGGCGCCGGCAGCCCCTGCGCCGCACTGATTAGTTAGGAGAGAGAGAGCGAGCGAGCAAGAGCGATCGGCAAGCGATGCATGGAGAATCGCGCCCGGGAGAGAAGCAGAAACGCCACTTAAAGAGCCACGGACCGTTTTTAATGGCTCCTCTTCAGCAAGGCTTCCACACAAGGCGGCCTGCTCTTCATACTTCACTTAACACGCGAAACTGCGTATGTGCGCAGCAGTGAGTGCAAGTACCTAAGGATCACGTCGGTGTATACCTGGATCACGTGACTCCTATGTGTAGTGTATAAAAATCATGAGGTTGAACAGATGTGACTATTTCAAAGCTCAACTGTGTCTGTTTAAGCTGCAGTAAATGGAGGCATGACTTTTTTACTGGAGAGCAATAAAAGACTGGAGGATGGGATCCATCCATCCATCTTCTTTCTAATTGTTGTTTGGTTTGGTTGTATCTACTTCACTGTTTAAGTGCCATAACTAACTGACGGTATTAAAGGCAGGAAGAAACTGAGGAATTAAAACAATCAAAAGCAAATAGAGAAAACTGAGGAGAGAGAGAGAGAGGGGAAAAGGATTACAGATAAATAAATGCATGAACAGATCAACAGAGAGAGCAGTGACAGGTCCTATCCTTCTTCTCACTTGCGCTTTCCGTGTGTTATTGTGTATCTGTGCACATGTGTGTGTGTGTCCGAGGCCCTTCCTTGCCTGCGTTATCTCTCAAGAAGACTCATTAACATAGAAATGACTTTAGGAAGAGAAGTACAGCATTTCACCTCTGGTAAGAGAGGAGAGCAAGAGAGGGAGCAAAGCTGGAGAAAGGAGAGAGGAAAAGGACAGGAAAGAAGATGTTGAAGAGACATTGGTTAGTGTTTGAGAGAAAAAATGGAGAGATAAGGAAGAAAAGAATGAAGAGTGGGGTTAGATATTGGGAAGAGGCACTGATGGAGGCAACAAGTGAGAGAAGAATCACCTGAAGATGACAGGAGGTTATGAGAGGAGGATGGAGGAGATGGAGTGGTTGGATAGTCAAAAAGCAAAAGCAGGGATATGTTAATGCAATCAGTGTACAAAGTCCATGTGGACTTTTTCAGTAAACGAAATGTTACTTTTTAGTTGTGCATACAAGCTATAGATTCAAGATTCTTAAATTCTCACCAGTGGCATATCTTGGCAATATTTTGTGCAGAATGCAAAGGTGTCAAGGAAATATGATACAACAGTTCATGCCAAACTATTAAAGTGGCACAGAATAAGACCAAGGGAGCATTTCTCTTCAATTTCAACTCTTTGGGTCAAGTCATCATAGCTGAGTAAACCTTGCCAGCATTAACAAATGCAGCTGGTGTCCAAAAAACTTCACTAATGGTTAAAAAATAAAACTACAAACAAATGACAGTTACCAACATAAAACAAGATTCTCTGAGCTGATTATAACACTGACTAAAAGTTTTCTGATGTTTTTGGTGTTTCCATTTTTTATTGCAGAGGCCTAACACCAACAAATTTGTTATGATTATTGAAAGATTAAAGTGTTAACACATTTATGAAATAATCAGGCATGTTTCCACCCTCACCTACGGCCATGAGCTTTGGGTAGTGATAGCAGTGATGTCAGGGATACATGCTGCTGAAATACAGTTGAAACCAGAAGTTTACATACGCTGCATAAAAAGACACAAACCTTTTTATTTCTCACTGTCTGAAATTAAATCAGACTAAACTCCTCCTGTTTTAGGTCAGTTAGGATTGCCAAAATTATTCCTATTTGCTAAATTCTGCAATAATGAGAGACAGAATATTTTAGAGAGATCTTTATTAATTTCTTCGAAGTCAGAAGTTTATATACACAAAGATTACTATGCCTTTAAACAATCTGGGAAAGCCCAGATGATGATGACATGGCTTTGGAATCTTCTGACAAGTTAACTGACAACATTTGAGTTAATTGGAGGCCCACCTGTGCATGTATTTTAAGGCCACACTTAAACACATTACTTCCTTGTTTAACATTATGGGAAAACAAAAGAAATCAGCCAATATATTAGGAAGGGAATTGTGGAGCTTTACAGGTCTGGTTCATCCTTGGGTGCAATTTCCAGATGCTTGAAGGTGCCACGTTCATCTGTTCAAACAATTATCCACAAGTATATACAACATGGGAATGTCCAGCCATCATACTGCTCAGGAAGGTGACGGGTTCTGTGTCCCAGAGATGAACGTATTTTGGTCCGAAACATGCAAATCAACCCCAGAACCAAAGATAAAGACCTTGTGAAGATGATGGCTGAAACATTATCCACAGTGGACAATGACACATTCTTACCAGCTTACCAACAAGGAAGTAGCGTGTTTGAGTGTGGCCTTAAAATACATGCACAGGTGTGCCTCCAATTAACTCAAATGTTGTCAATTAACCTGTCAGAAGTTTCCAAAACCATGTCATCATCATCTGGGCTTTCCCAGCTTGTTTAAAGGCATACAAATCTTTGTAAACCTGCAATCAGTTTTCTTAGCAATAAGAAGTGTAGCTTGTCATAAGATCATTATCAGCTTCTGTCTTTTTCTGTCTTAAATAATTTTTTCTTAGACAAGACATAAAGTGCAGGCTGCTCACAGGAACTTTTCAGAGAGATTTGGTATTAAGAGCAAAGCAAATTGTGACTGCCATATGACTTATGGAGCTGGTGTTGCTAGGCAGCAGAGAGAGACAGAGCTCAAGGGGCCCTTGTGGAGAAAGACATCGTGGGACATGGAGTAGGCAATCACCAAAATGTCCAAAATGTTTGCCCTTTCTCTGTCATTTGAAGAGCATTTTCACTCTTCTCTCCTTTCCATTCCTCAGTTATTGGCAGCAAAACAGAAGAATGAGGATAGAGAGATGGGGTGGTTCTTGAAGCGAGGAGGAGGAGGAAGACCGCAGGGTTTCTGCTCAGTGAGCTGGAACCTTCTCACACCTCTGGCCAGTGTTCAGAGACTGGGAGGAGGAGGAAGTTATAGGAAACTGAAAACCACAATGAAATTAGAGAGCAAAAGATAAGCTGTTTGGAGGAAGGGAGATATACTGTGAAAAGAGTGAAGTGGCTACATCTAGAGATGGGATACATGGTGCAGTTAGTTGCATAGATAAATACTTAGGTTTCTAGCACTAAAACTGAGTTTTCATAAAATTAACAGCTCCTTGTTTTAAAAATGCATATACATCTTTATGTGCATTTGTGAGAATCAGTGTCTACAGTGCATATTTGTGTACTAGTGTGTATATGTGGGGTTTCTGATTTAACAGATGGAAATAACTCCAGGGCAGACATCACATACGGTGATGTGGCATATTTCTGGCATGATTCTAACATGTCAAAACTATGATTTATGACTGTGTGCATACAGACTTCAAGGAACTGATGAACAAAAATGTCTTTGTGTTTGCATGTATTTGTGGGAAATCCGATTTTTTTCAGTTTTTTGTTGTTCAGTTAGCAGAGTTTATTCTTGTGGAGGTCAAATGTGGGGGATATTGTAATATACAAGACAAACACTTTTTGGAAGTCATGAGGTAAATCATCTCATGAAAAGTGTTTTTAATGTGTTCTAAGGAAAATGTGCAAATAACTCATGGTGGGGTTATATGCACTCACTGGCCACTTCATTACATACATTTTGCTAGTACTGGGTTGGACCCCTTTTGCCTTTAGAATGGCTTTAGATTCAACTTGGTGTTGGAAACTTTTCTTGGAAATTTTAGTCCAGACTGACACAATAGCATCATGCAGTTGCCACAGATTTATCAGCTGCACATCCGTGATGCAAATCTCCCATTCCACCACATGTCAAAGCTGTGCTACTAGATTGAGATCTGGTGACTGTAGAATCCACTTGAGTACACTGACCTAACTGTCCTATTCAAGAAACCAGTTTGAGATGATTTGAGCTTTGTGACATAGTGTGTTATCCTGCTGGAAGCAACCCTCAGAGGATGGTTACATAAAGACATGGTCATAAAGACATGGACATAGTCAACAAAAATACTCAGGTAGCCTGTGGTTTTTAAATGATGATGTTGATACTAAGAGGTTCAAAGTGTGTCTAGAAAATATCCCCTGCATCCTTACACCACCACCTGCAGCCTGAACCTTTGATACAGGGCAGGGTAGACTGGGATTGTGATGTGGGCAAATACCAGTAGATCAACAGTTTCTGAACTGCTCAGACCATCTGGTACCAACAACCATGCCATGTTCAAAGTATGTGAGCATGTGTGAGATTGATTGATTAAGTTAGAGATATAGTAGAGTGGGAATGAAATGGCGAAACAGAGAGCGACACATTTTAAATGTGAAGGCACATGTCTGATGGTGTGAAGGTGTGCCTAATATGGTTGCCTAATAAAAATGTCTGTAAGGCTGTGTGTGTGTGTGTGTGTGTGTGTGAGAGAGAGAGAGAGAGAGAGAGAGCGAGAGAGAGTGGAGATAGCATGAAATAAATCCAATAAGCCCCTCTGTCATGCTATCCTCCTGAGCATTTTTAAGATCCACTAAATGAAAAAATTAGAGATTTTTTTTTGCTTTTGTCAGTTTTCCTTTTTCATCTTTCTTCAATCTGCTGAAAAGTTGCTGAAGTTCACTTGAGCTTCCATCATCATCTTTTTTTAAAGATCAGCAACAGCAGCTAGCTCCTTGGCTAGCTAATTTAACCACAAAAACAATGTTCAGTTGTTAGAATGCCATGAAAGGTACAGAGTTAAAAGGCATATATAAAAATTAGTGTTTCCTCTGCCACTGCATTAGGGGACGCTGCCCAGTATCCAAAAAACAACTTTCTACTCAACCAACTGGCAAACCTAAGGAAGGAAAAATCCAAACATTTTATCTGTCTAGTTTATATGCCTGCTGTCATGGTCCCCACAGTTCTCACTCTCTCACACACACACTCTCCATCCAGTGTTCTGTGGTGGGCTGGACTTAATGAGAGGCATGGCTGTAAGCAGTGGCAGCAATGTGCGGGTGCACACCTGTTTTCCATTCCTCATCCTCTACAGTATTTGAGGATCGGCTCTTCCTCGCCACCTTTGCCATATTGTTTAGCTTCCCATAGTGGTAACATAAAGTTGCTACTCAAGCTTTTATGTTAACTTCTCTCTGGAGAAACTGGATTTTTACTAAACACTCTCACAAAACCTGCTTGCCTGGATATGACTAGAGCTACTTGTTGGACTGTTAAATTGCTCACCTGCCTGCCCGCTCTGTTAAAAAAAAAATACTTACCTCGTTAACCCACCACCTGTAAATAAACATTTAAACCTGCTTCCTTAGTCTGAGTCTGCATTTGGGTCTTTCTGTCTGTCGGTAATCACGGCACCCTCATTTTGTTTTAGTGCAGTGTCAGATTCTTTACCGCATTTTGCAGTTATTTATTGTTGCTTTAGTTTCTCTTATAATTTATGCTGTCATCGTGTTTCTTGTATATCAGTATTCACAAAGTATGTAATTTAAATGATTTTGGAAAAAATATGTCTTCAGGCATGATAATGCCAGACATTAACCTTTTAACTGGAGGTCCATGTCTCGTTTCTTCTTGTGTGAACTCAGGTTCTTTGCATTCATTCTTATACCTGTTTATTTCATCTCACTTTCCTTGCAAATAAAAGAACAGTAACCATTATATTGATGTTGCCATGAATTTTTTTTTTTGTGGTTGTAGGGGGCTGCAGCCTATACCAGCTGTCTTAGGGGATGAAGCAGGTTACACCCTGGAGAGTTCAACAGAACATCACGGGGTTAACTCAGAGAGATGGACAACCACAAATGTTCATACCTACAGTGCCAATAAACCTAACAAACATGTCTTCAGACTGTGGGGGAAGCTAGAGTACCCAGAGAGAATCTGCAAGCACTCTGACAACATACAAACTGATACAAAATCGATTGGCCCCAGCCAACCAAGGAGGTTCAAACCAGGGATCTTCTTACTTTGCGGTGGTAGTACTAACCATGGCACCACCGTGCTGTCTAGTGAGAAATATGATAATTATCATTATTATCTCAGCAAAAGATAAAGCCATAAAGCCAAGCAGGTACATACGGGATAGGCATACAGAGGTGTGTGTGTGTGTGTGTGTGTGTGTGTGTGTATGTGTGTGCTAATGCCATTAACAAAGCAATAAAGACTCATTTTGCATTTGCTGTCAAACTTTCACTGTGTACAAAACATAAACAGATTCCTCATTAATCTTGTGCATCCTACAGATATATGATGCGCAATAAAAAGGGTATCTAAAATCTCATGACTTTTTGCACCTGCTTCCAATGTTATCAGTCCAATTATGGCCAATATCAGTTGTTATCACACTCATAGATATGCTAGGGGTACTCTTCCACCTCCTAGTTGGCTCAGTAGGTCTCATTATGTTAAATAGTGATGGTAGCAGAAATCTCACACACACAATAGAATAATACATTTGAAAAAAGCAGTGACACAGTCCATATTTGACAACATATTTGAAGGCTCAAAGCAGCATAATTCGTTTGCTAAACTTTCATCCAAGAGATTAAAGTTTGTGTGGTGTGTGGTTTTGATTTCAGTACCTGAAAAGATCATAGTTTGGGTTGAATACATAATTTTCCATCCATCTATCCATCTGTCCATCCATCCATCCATCCAGTAGGTCATCTTAACCATGTCTGCATGTTTAATGCACTGAGTTGCTTCCATGAGATTAGCTGATTAGACATTTGGAATAACAAGCAGTCAAACAGATACACCTAATGAAGTGGCTGGTGAGTGAATACTCATAGTATGGCTCATGATAGTGCAATTGCTATACTTACTTTTCTAAATCTAAAATTTCTAAGTACAACTCAGTTTGATGAGAATGTTTTGAATGAGTAGAAACAAAATTAACTTAGTGAGTGATTTTTAAAAGGCTGACGACTACAACTAATAAAAAACATGTTATAAAAGTAAGGAAACAAGGAAGGAAACAAGACAAAATGGGATTTTTTTAAACATGATTTATTACTCTACAACTGTAAACATCACAATACACATTTTTTTTTTAAATCTGTGAACTATCCTATTTCATAAAACACATTCTTATTCTTTTTTTTTCTTTTTTTGCAGTTTTCTGCATTTAAACATCGAAAATGATCTTTAGGTTATTTTTAAATTACTTGTTGTTTAGAATGTAAGCCCAGCCTAAATCAAAGCAAAAGTAAGTTCAAAAATTTTAAACTTTAGTAATAGTTCACCAGTTGTCATGTTTAGTGTCAAATAGCCTTTAAAGGGCTGCAAATTGTAAAAGAAAGAAAAAGTGTAAAGGGGAAACAGTTTTAGGACAAATTAGAGCTAAGAGGAGAGGAGCAAAGAAAAAACCTATAGAAAGGGATAAAGGTCAAGAGGAAAGAAAATGAAGAAAGAGAAAGACAATGAGGAAACCGAGAGGGAGAGTAAGAGAGGAAGAAGGAGAGAGAAAGGTCAGAGCAGAAAATAAAATGGCAGATGGAAAGGCGTGATCAAAGAAAAGGTCGGAAAGAGAGAAGGAGGGAAGGACAGAGGACACTTTCAGGCCAATACAATCCACTCCGCACAACATATAAAACTGTATGAGTGGTATAGAATTAAACATCCAGATGTCACTGTATGTCAGTTGGCACAGATTTTTTTGTGTGTTTTTGTTCCATTTTAATGTTTTCTATTGCAACTCATATGCATAAATTTACCCCTAAACACACTAATTTCTCTGAGCCGTGGAAATGGAAGACTCTTACCCCTATGGACTTCAAAAATATTTATATCTGTACAAATGAAGCAGAACATGGCCCTTCAATATTTAGAAACTAGGTAGCAATGACATGAGACATATCCTAAAGTAGGAAACGTAAACCCTATTAATGTCTAATAAAGTAACTATCGCACACACCAGTCCACTTAATATAGGATAAATCCATCATATGGAACAAGACATGAAAAAGAGAGCTCATCACATGCATGCATAGTATATTTCCTCATAGTCCTCATATGTGAAACATAACCATGTTCTAGCTGATGATTTTTTGAAAATAGTTCTTAAACCAGTTAAAGAAAACTAACTCATGTGTGTTACAGTACATGTGCATCAGTTTTCATTTAGTGTCAGCTCTCTATAGTCTGTGCTGCTCATTCAGGTGACGTTGAGGCTGTTAACTGTCAGAAGTGTCTTATCAGATTTAAAGAGAGGCCTATCTTAAATTGTACAGTACTTAACATATCTGAGTTACATGCATGTAAAGTTGCACACCCATTCATTAACTCAGCCATACAAATAGGCAGACAGCTGTCGAGTGCTATTGAGTGCTTCAGGGTCTGCGGTTGTCAACAGCAGATGTTGAGATTAGGCGTGATTCATATTAGGAGATATTTACACCCTTGACCTCTATGCTTGAGAAAGGTCAATACATTAAATGTGCTTTTTTATTTTGCAGTGTACATCAATGAAGCAAAACACAAGGACAGCAGCGTAAGATTTCTTCAAAGCTGAAAGGTTCTGTGCAAATTCATATGTACACTATAGGCATGTATCCTTTAAACAGTGCGCATGAGGATGCTGTTTGTGCTGAGTAAAGAAGGGGGAAAAATCTAGGCCTGTGCAACGGACCTACAGTATAAGTCTTATGTGCCTCCAGGAGCAAACATTTCTCAGTCATTGTCCGCCTTGTTACGCTTCACCTAGTAATTCCAACCCTCAGTCAAACATCTAACAGTTATGGCCATGTATATGTACACAGGTATGGGTGCGTGGCCTAAAATACATAGTTAGTTGGCATTATTGGCAGTATAACTGGGTTTCAATCTAACTAAATCTCAGCTAAATATGAAAAAAACTGTTGCACACACAGGGTCATACGTATACTCTAACATATGGATGATTGTCAACAAATATTCATATACACAAATGAATTAGAGGCAGGTGGTGCAAAATAAAAAAATGAGAAAAGCAGCATTGCTGTTTTTATTATTGCTGTTTGTGAAATTACTCACTTGGAGGTTGTCAAAGCAGCTCATCGTTCACTGTCTGTGCATCTGTGTATGTGTGTGTATGTGTGCATGCTCCACTGGTGACTGCTGCATTGCCAACCCTGTGACAACACCTCACACTAGGCTTCCACTGAAGCTTTGTCAAAGTACGGACTAGAGCCAAAATAATGATAATAATCATGATCATAATAATAAAAGAGACATCGGGGGTGGAGGTTGGGTGAAAGGAAAAGAGCCAAAAAGAAAAAAAACAAGGGGAAGAAAGAATGAGAAGGTTTGACAGGCTGTGGAGTTTGCTCATTAGCCACATTCCTCTGTTATGGCTCAGTGTGAGACGCTCAGCGTGAGTGTGTTGACACTTCCGCAGTGCAACTCATGACAGTGGGATGGACTGGTTAAAACGGAACAATGGTCAAGACACACAAGTGGAACTGGTTGGCAGGACTGTTCATAGTGCATGTCAAGATGGCTCCTTCTGTCTCCCACACTAATAATCTCATATGGTAAGCGACTGCAGAGGATATGACTGATATTACTAAATGTAGATGTGCATACTGCATACGTTTGTTAGCGTCAAGAAATTAGAAAGTTTTACTCCTATACATTTTTACAAAGACACAAGAGAAACAACAGTAGAATATATAAAACTTTACATTTCTAACACCAAGTCACACCATTTGTGTTGTATAAACAGCAAATATACCTTTCAGTGTGCTTTGTAGTCCTTGGTCCCATTTTGCCATATATGGACAAGGGTCAAGAGGGAAATTTAAGACTAGATGAACTGGACTATATATTTATCAGTACGCATCAATGACAGTCAATTTAACAGTACCAGGAAAAACTGCTGTGTGTAACCTTTCCAATGACTTAATCTGGATTTGCATGATGTTACTTTTTCAGTGATTAGTTGCTAAATGTAGCAATGATGCTGAAATATTTGTGGAATAACACAAGCGAACATAACAATGCTTCTGTTTAAGACGATGAAAGACTTGTTGCAAATTTAAAGCCATAAAGACAAGAGAAAATCACATTCTATTGTTATAATCATTGCACAGAATAAAGAATGGGATTTTTGAGCTGACCCGAGTGAAGCGGTTAGTTTGTGCTTCTCCAGTTTGATGTAATTGACATTTTCCCAATCACTCTATTACTTCACATTTGCTTTTGCCCTGCACAAAAAACTGATTTTAACACCTTGGACATTTCAGATTCTTTAGTGTCTTTGGTATCCAGTGTTTGGGTTGCAATACTGGACATATCCCAGTGTGACCTAAAAGAACTGCAGACACTTAGTGAACACACACAAAATAATCATAATCATAATGTTAGTTGTCTTTCCTATCTGCTCTGAAACCTCCTTTTCTACCAGTCCATCAGTGTTAATTAGCAGGGGCCACGTATTCTGGGTTGATGTAGGAGAAGCCAAGGAACTCGTCCTGGTCCAGATTCATGATGACAAGCTTGTCTGTTGGCGTCAAGTCCACAGGCATCTTGGTGAACTCCTTGTCAAAGTTGCAGGTGTCCCGACGGTTTCTCTGCAAGTGGGGTTTAGAGATTATGAAGGGGAGAAGATGCAATGAGAGGGAAGAAAGACAGAAACATTGTTGGAGAAGAGTGGGATAAATTGGGGAAGAAGAGAATCCGCTGCTGTTAAAGACCTTATAGATGACAATCAACTGATACCACTCTCATGTGTATCTGTCTTCCCCTGTTTTCAGTCTTTATGCAAATCCACTCTTATTGGCTGTTTGCAGTAGTTTTATCTTTACCGTACAGATGTTAATGGTATCAGTTCTCATCAAACATTGTGAAAGAAAGATATTTTCACAACAATCCAATTTTCCTTTAAGATAACTAGATTTTTAGATGTCACCGTAAGTTTTAGGTACTTTAACTTTTTCAGCTTAGACAAAAAAAGAAAAATTTAGCCAAATGTGCTTGAACTCACATCTGGAAAATAATGCATTAAGTATATCCAAAACCCATAAAAATCAGGCATTTTCTTTACATTTGCAAAAAATAGACAGTTATCTACCTCTCAGAACAGTGGTATTGTGAATGATGGTGTTCCCTCAAATGAGTACTGCTAAGTACCTGTTGCCAACACAGAGTTATTCACACATCCAATCATTCCACTGAAATTTTCCCATAGAAAATGTACTAAAGGAGATATGAATAGTTTCAAAGTTTCACAGTAAGTGGCTGCTTGTCAACAGTGGATGCCACACAAGAACACAGAGGATCTGAGAAGAAGAGTTATAGAAGGCTGGACCTGCTAATCCTTGAAATGAATAATGAAAAAAAAGCTGCTTTTTTTTGGAGTTTCTGCACTGAACAAGCAGAACAGTGGCAGATTAGGTCTGTCTGCTTTGCTGCTGTTGATATGTGGGTTCAACACAGAAAATACTTGCAAGAAACACCGTTACCCCCTCCCAATGTTATGATGTTTTGCTAATAATACAATGCTGCAAGTAACATATGTAAGATTAATAGGATAATAAATGTTGGGAAGATTTTAAAAAGACATCTGGATATAATCATATAGAACTTAAACAAGAACAAATGGCAAAATGGCATTACGCAATAGACAAAAGACAAAAGATATTTAAAATGTATTCAAGGAGATGCTAGGAAAGCACATACAGTAAAAGAGAGCTGAGAGAGAGGGATGACAGGAAGGTGCTATGCAAAGAGGGGGAAGACAGAGTTGAGTACACCAACTGTGACTTTGTGCAAGAGGTGAGGGATTCCTGTGTGTGTGCATTAGTAGTAGTAGCAGTAGTAGTAGTGGTAGTAGAGGGTGTCTCTGGGGCAGGGGATTGTTTACGCACAAGTTGGCTCATTTTTTGTTTGGATTGAAAGAAGAGGGAACTATTAAAGATGGAGGAGTGTATGTTCTTGAGGGGGGGCACTCGTGTTAGATACTGAAAGCACACACACACACACACACATACACACACACACACACACACACACACACACACACACACACAGGACTGATGATTACATGGACTTTGTGCGCTATATGTATGAAAGAGAACATCGAGGTTCACTGCTGGCAAATATATTCTCAGAAGAAGATGAGTGAAGAGAAGTGTAAACAGTGCCAGAGCACATAACAAACTTTAAAGCACATTATTCCCAGTGCTGCTATTTCCATCTTTCATCAAAGCCAGTGTGACAGCTTTGATTTAGGTTTATCATCAAGATGCAGGTATTCTTTATGTACAAAAGTATTAGGCCACACCTCTTGAACACTGAATTCAGGTATTTCATTTAGGTCAGGTGTATAAAATCAAGCACCATGCAGTCTGTCTTTAGAAACATTTGTGAAAGAATGGGTCGTTCTAAGGAGCTCAATATATTCCAGTGTGGTACTGTAAAGGGATGACACCTTTATAACAAGTCAATTCATGCAATTTCTTCCCTCCTAGATATTCCACCATTAAATATAAGTAGTATTATTGCAAAGTGAAAGTGTTTAGAAACCACAGCAACTCAGTCATGAAGTGGTAGTCCATGTAAAGTTACAGAGCAAGGTCACCGAGCACTGAGCAGCATAGTGCATCAAAGTCGCTGACTCAAAAACTGTAGACTTCCAAACCTCCTCTGGCATTAATATCACAAAAACTGTGCAACAGGAGCTTTACGACATGGGTTTCCATGGATGAACAGCAGCACACTGCGACTGGAGTCTTGAAGCCGTGGAAATGTGTTCTGTGGAATGAAAAATCACACATCTCTGTCTAGCTGATTGATGGACAAGTGTGGTTTTGACGAATGCCAGAAGACCATGCCTCACCCATTGTGCCAACTGTAAAGACTGGTGGAGAAGGGATAATGCTGTGGGGTTGTTTTTTGAGGCTGGCCTGGGTCCCTTAGTTTCAGTGAAGGAAAATTTTGATGCTTCAGCTAACCAAGACATTCTGAACAATGCTTCCAACTTTGTTGGGACAGTTAAGGGAAGGTCCTTTTCTGTTCCAGCATGACTCTTCTCCAGTGCATAAAGCAATGTCCATAAAGGCATGGTTGGATGAGTTTTGTGTGGAAGAACTTGACTGGCCTGCACACAGCCCTGACCTCAACCTCATCAAACACCTTTAGGATCAACTAGAATGGAGATTGCAAGCCAGGCCCTCACATGCAACATCAGTGTCTGACTTCACAGATGCTCTTCTGGATAAATAGAAAAAATTTCACACATTCCAAATTATTGTGGATAGCCTTCTAAGAAGAGTAGATGCTGTTATAGCTGCAAAGGGGAGTCAACTACATATTAACGCCTATGTATTTAGAATGGGATGTCATAAAAGCTCCTATAGGTAGAATGTGTACTTCTGTATCATCTGTACCATAAAGTGTTTCACCTGCTCTTTATTGGCCTTTAATGTATTTAATTTACGAGTTCCAACTACAGTCACTGCTTGGGCCAATTATTCCCTAGACCAATTATATAACAGACACTGGGTTTTTGAGCAGCAAACTGAACCTTTTGTATGCCATAGTTCACCATTCTAAAAAATACTGAATGTAATTCAGTATGAATTGAACGTAATGTTCTTAGTGTGAATGAATGTATGTAGTATGAACTGAATGTAAAAAGGAGCAAGCTTACAAGGCTAATTCTTGCATACATCATATACTATATAATAATATATAAATAATATGTATTTTATACTATACACTTTTTTGTATGCAACACTAGGAAAAAATAACCAGGACATAGTCACTGTTTAAGACGTAATATCAAACAGCTATAGAGTGAGATGGAGTGAGCAGCAAAGGGAGAGAAAAGAAAATAGAATAAAAGCTGGCCACATAAATTTTCACATCAGTAAGAAAGCAGGGGGTTGCAGGGAAGAGCTTACAAGAGGCAAGAGGATAAATCCACAGCTGTAAATATTCTGATTAAAAAGACAGCAAGCGATTTACCAAATACATCCATAATGTCAACAGTTTGAGTATCTAACAGTATGCAAGTCTGAAAAACACAAATATTGTGAACCCACAGCAGTCATAACATGAAGAGGAAAAGAGAAAGTGACAGGATTAAATAAGAGAAAATCCAATACATTTTAAGGCAGAAAATTGATGCAGGGTTTTAATATTAAAATAGTTTCTCTTTCTATAGTTTGACAAGTGTATGAAGAGGGTAGTGAGGTTTGAAGAATAAGTGAGGGACACACAGAGGGACAGGAGAGATCACTGAAAGTACAAATCAGTGTTGCATCTCCTACCTTTATCTGCCAGCTCGGCCTGAGATGAGCTCCATCTATCCACAGGGAAACACCTGCAATAGCTGGCTGAGATCCGCCTCAGGTTCCTGGCCATAATATCCACTGGAGTGCCTCCTCTCAGGAGAGGCCTGCACTCTGGTTGGTACAACACTCATATGGGTGATGTGTAACTTACATTTCATGTAGCATGATATGGATGTATCAGTGTTATGGTTACTTCTGTCTAACACTCATTATATAGTCAACATAAACTGCTGTGCAGTCAAGCACTGTTAGAATCCTTAAAATTTTATTCAAACTTAAATGGCGATCACACAGCTTAAAAAACTCATGCAACGTTTTGCCTAAGATGTCTAAATTTTGTGTGCATTAATGGCATGTCTTAGTAATCAGATTCTCAAGTTGAGATTCTGTAATTAAATGAGGTCATGTTCTAAAACTCTGCATCTCTTTTATAGAGCTCTCTGAGTCAATTTCATCAAATTTATTAACACAAATTAAAAATCTATACTTGATTCAGGTGCTTTCGTGTCTTTATAGTGCTGTGGTCTGCACCTTGGCTTCACAAGTGAAAGGTCTCTGGTTTGAGCCCAGGTAGGGAGGTTTGTATCTGGTGTAAAATCTGTACTAAATTGCCTATGTGGATTTATCTGCTGTGGTGACTCCTTAGGGATATACAAGGGAGGAGGAAGGTACTTAGTTGATTCAGATGCTTCAGTTGCCTGGATAAAGTGTGAGCTATAGACCTAATATATCCACACACCCCTTTGTTACTAAAATCCTCCTCCAAAAGATGGCGGCGCAGCGATAGCACACAGCGGCCACTTCAGGAGCCACAATGGTGCTTATATTACCATTATATCCGTGTAATTATCCTTGTTTAGCGCCCGACTCTCAAGTGCATGGACATCAAAGACAGCGGTGTCCATGTTTACAACCGCCAGACCATACTCCAGCTAAGAGACCAAGCAGCCACTCACCTTCACGATGAAGTTCTCTGCAAACTTCGTGACCTCGGCCTGCTACGTGGACCAGACCTTCAGTCCTCGGCGTTACCTGACGCCAGTGGCTGGGACAGACGTCATCGCAAGCGGTGCTCGAGGAAGCGAAAGCGCGGAAAGCGGGCGGGTGTCCGTGCTAGGCTAAGATCAAACCCTAG
>VUQH01058682.1:0-12322 GCA_015106775.1 Etroplus canarensis
ATCCCTCCTCTGAACATGTCCAAACCATCTCAGCCTTGCCTCTCTGACTTTGTCTCCAAACTTCTCAACATGAGCTGTCCCTCTGATGTACTCATTTCTAATCCTGTCCATCCTGGTCACTCCCAGGGAAAATCTCAACATCTTCAATTCTGTCACCTCCAGCTCTGCTTTCTGTCTTTTTGTCAGCGCCACCGTCTCCAAACCATCATGGCAGGTCTCACTACCGTCTTGTAAACCGTCCCTTTCACTCTTGCTGTTATCCTTCTGTCACAAAGCACCCCTGACACTCGTCTCCACCCACTCCACCCTGCCTGCAGTCTCTTCTTCAGCTCTCTTGTGCTCTGTTTATTGCTTTGGATGGTTGATCCGAGCAACCACTATTGTAATAACAGTCACTATTGTAATAAAAACTTGTGACCACTTCACTCACACCTTCAGAAGTAGTTCATCTCATCTTTTATGTTGAAATGCCAGTTCATTATAGATTTGTGTTCAAGTGTAAAATATTAAAAGATTTTCATTCTTCTGAATGTCTTGTGATCCCTCCTTACTTCATAGCACAAGTCAATAACGAAACTTATTACAATAGTAACCGTTATTACAATAGTGGCTGCACGATCGGTCACTATTGTAATAACGTTCACTATTGTAATAGCATTCACTATTGTAATAAATGTTGTTATTGGTATAATTAATCACGTAAGGAGGGATTACCATGTTTGGTCTTCTATAATTCCTCAGTATTTTACACTCGAACACAAATATATAAAAACACTGGCATTCTTGACACACACTTTGAAGTAAGGGGGATTGCAAAACACTCAGAAGAATGAAAATGTCTTAATATTTTACACTTGAACACAAATCTATGATGAACTGGCATTTCAGCATAAAAGATGAGACAGACTACTTCCCAAGGTGTGAGTGAAGTGGTCGCAAGTTTTTATTACAATAGTGACCATTATTACAATAGTGGTTGCAACAGAGGGGCTTGTGTCCCTGCCTGGAATTGAACCAGGGACCTTTTGCTTGTCAGACTCAGAATCAAAATACATTAGAGAATATACCAGGGAGAAAAATGTAGAAACTGCAACTTTGCAGAAGGTGGAAGTCCAGTTCTTAATGGGAGGAGCTATACAATATAATAGGCATAATTATTATAGTTTCATATTTTCTAATTAGTTTTTATTTTTATTTTGTTTTGAGTTTTTGTTTTGAATTCAGTTTAGTTTCAGTTTTCTTAATCATTATAATATGGATGGTGTTTGTCAGGGGAAGATTTAAGACCTTTAGATCAGAAATTACAATACAATAAACAGATGCACCAAAGTCTCATCAGACAGACTGATGGACCAAATTTAATCCAACTGCATCTTTAGACATTTCCTACATATTTTTTTTATTTCATTTTAGTTAGCTTCCTAAGCCCACAATGTTGTTTTAGTTAGTTTTTATTTTTATTTCAGTTAACTAAAATTATTTTTCTCATGTAGTTTTAGTATTTAGTTTAGTTTTAGTTAATTATAATAACCTTGATAATAAGCAGGAGTGACTGAGGTCATAAATCAGAATATGCATAGTTAATACACAGTAATAATTGCAGTTTGTTCTTTACATAATTATATATATATAAATTGTAAAGTTGATACCCAGGTATTATTGCAGTTAATGTTGCAGTTTATTATTTACACAGAGGGTATGTGTGAATTCAATAGAGAAATGTGTGAATGAGAATATGGATAATGACAGTAGGACAATGTAGGATGAACCACTATGCTACAGGCGACACTTCAACACTTGCATTGTCTATTACTGTGCAATTATTGTGCTACTGTGCCCAGCACCAAGTGTTCTCATAGTTCAGTTTTACAGCCTTCTTACTGCCAAATACATAACCCATTGCTTGTCATACAGCAGCGTGAGAAATCAAGGGAGAAAATTACAACTCAGTCCCGAAAAGGTTGGAACACTGTGTAAAATATAAATAAAAACACAATGCAACGATCTGCAAATCTCATAAGCTAATATTCTATTCACAAAATAACATAGAAAACGTAACAAATGTTGAAAGTGAGATGTTTTACCGTTTCATGAAAAATGCTAGTTCATCTTGGATTTGATGGCAGAAACATGTTTCAGAAAAGTTGGGACAGGACAACAGAAGGCTGGAGAAGTACATGGTACTAAAGAGAAACAGCTGGAGGAGCATGTTGAAACAAATTAAATTAATGAGAAACAGGCCAGTGATGTGATTGGTTCTAAAAAGAGCACCTAAAGAGGCAGAGTCTCTCAGAGGTTAAGCGATCTGCCAGAAACTGCATCTACAATTGTGAAGCAATTTCAGAATAATGTTCCTTAATGTGAACTTGCAAAGAATTTGAATATTTCATCATCTACAGTACATAATATCATCAAAAGATTCTGAGCGGGGGACATGGCTGGAAAAAAATACTGGATGCTCATGATCTTTGGGGCCCTCAGGCAGCACTGCATTGCAAACAGGCATGATTCTGTCATGGGAATCACTGCATGGGCTCAGGAGCCCTTCCAGAACTCATTGTCTGTGAACACAGTTTGCCGTGCCATCCACAAATTCAAGTTAAAGTTTTATCATTCAAAGAAGAAGCCATATGTTAACACAATCCAGAAGTGCTATCCTCTTCTCTTGGTCAAAGCTGATTTAAAATGGACTGAGGCAAAGTGGAAAACTGTTCTGTGGTCAGACAAATTGAAATTTGACATTATTTTGGAAACCATGGACACCTTGCCTTCCAGACTAAAGAGGAGAGGGACAATCAGTGGTGTTTTCAGTGCTCAGTTTTAAAGCCTGCATCTCTGATAGTATCGGGGTGCATTAGTGCCTATAATACCTGACAGTTTGCACGTCTGGAAAGGCACCATCAATGCTGAAAAATATATACAGGTTTTAGAGCAACATATGCTCCACTTCAGATGACATCTTTGTAAGGAAAGGCCTTGCATATTTCAGCAAGACAATGCTAAACCGCCTACTGCAGTGGCTACAACAGCGTTACGTTGTCTTTTATTTATATTTCATGCAACGTCCAAACCCTTTGGAAATTAGGACTGCAACATAAACTGTGGCAACATTTGACATTTAAGTTCCTTAACTCAAAGTCAAAAGGTAAATGTGGAAGGTAATCAAAAACATTTAAACAAACAAACAAACAGAAAAAGACAGTCAGAAATGATAAGTTTCAGTAACATTAAACAGTGAGTTTTTTAAAATTTGTTATTTTTAGGTTATGGTAACGTAAAGAATAATCAAAAAGTAAATGTGGAAGATAATCAAAAACATTTAAACTTTAAAAATATTACTCTTTTTAGTTTCTAAAGCCAGATTCTACTTACTTAAATATTTTTAATTTCTGACATTTTCTTCTGTTTTTAGGCTTAATTAGAAGTGATCAGTTTTTATTAACTTAAAGTATTTGTGGATTAAGTAAGCACCTCTTAAAAGTGCAGTTTTACTGTATTTATTTCTGTTGTTTCAGTGTCAGTGTGAGTGTCCCAAATCATCACGAACAAAATATAGTTTGTGTTTCAGTTAACAGCAAACAAACAAACAAAAAAGGGGAAGGAGAAATGATGAGTTTGAGCAACATAAAAAGTGAGTTGTTTTTAAAAACTTGGTATTTTTAGGTTATGGTAACTTAAGAATTTTATTTTATTGTTTTGCATTTTACCTGCAATCTCTGCAACCTCTGAAGTCAAGAAATGTTATCTCAGCTTTTATTTTGAGAAATATGACACAGCCTGAGTTAGTCAGTATACGTAAGCAGAGAAGAATTTAGCTCAGACAACGACAGCATGCAACAATTTGGTAATTACAGAATGGAAAGCAAGAATTTTCTTTCCCTGTCGTGAGTCATCATGAACAGCATTTTATTCCAGCTGAGCACAGCATGAGTGCGCTGGCACAGCACTCAAACACAGAGAAGGGAGAAGATAAATAATCCGGTGGAAGTTTTGTTTGGAATAAAAAAATCAGCCACTGATCACTTCTGAAATCCAACCAGTGATGCCACACTGAGGCTTCTGAGAAGTCGCTCTTAAGGATGGAGAAGCTGGAACCTGTGACATTTGTCCATTCTCTTCCCTGCTCATGCAGACCAAGGTTGCAGGAGATGAGACAAAGAGTGAGAGGTTGCCATACCTGAATCAACAAGTGGCACATTATTTAAAATACATCATTTGATAAATAGAGACTGCATTCTTCTGCCAAAGCCGAAAATCTGATCCACACCATGCATGAACTGAGAGGGATATCTGGACCTGAAATATTTTGTGATACTTTTTCTAAGTACATCAAGGCGATGCCTCTAAAATGTCCTCATTTTAGTTTGACATGCACTTGTGAAGATCTGGTGTGAAATTTTCAGTTTTATTTTGCAAAGGTCAATTCCAAAATTCCTGGATCCTGATGTGGATTCACTCCGAGCTAACTTCTAAACTGAGCCAAGCCCCACCTCTGTTAATTTTCCATTTAAAACCCACCCGGAACTTAGTTAGTAATCCAGCAAACAAATAAAAAAAAAAACAATTCATAAACTTGGCAGAATGCTGACGACACTTTACAGTATATGCACTCTCCATTCCCCTTGTTTACCAGACAGCGGTCCTTTCTGGAGCTGCGCTCCACAGATGAACTAATAGATCCTCATGCTGCAAGTGCAGCTTTTTGCTGCTAAATGTTCCTCAGTATAATTATAGTTTACAGCTTCAATATTCCTTTTTATATTCAAATTTGTTCGACAAAAGTTCTGGGCCATACTTCTTAAGCATTGAATTCACATTCAGTGGCTCATTCTGTCACTCTCGCTGAATTTCAGTGTGGTACTGTAATAGGATGCCAGCACTGAAACAAGTACAAGTCAGTCTGTGAAATTTCTTCCCTCCTAGATATTCCATCATCAACTATGAGTGGTTTTATTGCAACGTGGAAGAATTTAGGAACCACAGCAATTCAACCACTGAGTGACAGACCATGTAAACTTGTAGAGCCCCTGATCTGGGCCCCTTGGTGTTTCGGCTTACCGAGACGCGGACAATTCTATGCTTCCCGCTCTGTGGAAACAATTTGAGGAAGGTCCTTTTCTATTCCAGCATGACTGTGGCCCAGTCCACAAAGCAAGATCCATAAAGACATGGTTTGATGAGTTTTGTGTGTCAGAACTTGAATGACCTCAACCCCAAAGCCCTTTGCAACGAACCAGAACAGAGACTATGAGCCATGTCCTCTTGACCTCACAAATACTCTTCTAAAAGAATGGGCAGAAATTCTCACAGAAATACTCCAAAATCTTATAGAAACCCTGCCCAGAAGAGTGGAAGCTGTTATATTTGCAAAGGGGGACAAACTGCATATTGATGCCTTTGGATTTAGAATGGGAAGTCATGAAAACTCATGTAGAAGTGTTGTGCAAGTGGTCCAATACCTTTGTCCATATAGTGTAGGTTTCAGCCCTTCACCACTCAGAAATCTGATGTTTGGTGCTGACCCTGAAGGCAGCAGCAGTCAGCGGTGTTGGGACTAGGGGGCGGGTCCCTCTGACAGCGTTCTTCTCTTTTGGAAGATGTACTGTAAGGTATATGGAGTTAGGAGGCATTTGTATACTCAGTTGCCAGTTAATTAGGTATTGATTGATTGATTTTTATATATGTTTTCTTTGACAGTTAAAAATATTTGGTACTGGTGTAGATTTACCCTTTTTAACAAACATAAGCAGGTGAAAATATTAGAATATAGTCCAGTGCTTAGTGTCACTAACTATGACCTCACTTTCAAACCATAGCTGAGCTCACATCAGACTATATGAGATGTGTAAATTGTTGTAAAACTGTAGTAAAATTATACACTATATGTGAACATTATATAAATTTTAGGACAGGAGAACTGTAGATAAAAAGGGATGCAGACAAATATATGCTTTCTACATCAGCTGCGCTATATTTTAAATGCAAATATTTTATTTTGCACCTCACGCCATTGACTTTAAAGCTGTAGGTACTTCCTGTTTTTACAGCAATGTGCAATACTATTATTGATAAAGCTGCCCGGCAGTAAATAAGCAATTGAAATAATATCCAGCTATTAACAAGTCAGTAATTGTGATTTAAGAATGTATGATTCACATGATTCAGCATAACAACCGCTTTCACTTTTGGTATTCATATATTGAAGGTCCAAGGCGGGGTCACATGCAGCAGGGGGACGATAGAGAGCCAGTGTGGCCCTCATATCTTTCATGGGGTCTGTGTATTATATTCAGATAAGCCACAACAATAAAACCCTCTCCAGTACAGTATATACTGTATGTGTTGTACAGTATATGTGGGAAACCAGAACATTCTTTCATAAACTGTAAAAAGTGCACCTTTGACTGCTTTCTTGAACTTTCCCCAAGGCAAAGAAAAAAAAGCCCACCTCTATAAACACTCATTAGGAGACGCCGCTTCCCTGTAAAAGTGAAGCAGCTGCACTGAAACACAACATTTTACGGTAGGCATAGTGGAATAAAAAAATATTCTCTAGTTACAACTGTAAATATGTTTAACCTTAAATAACAGTGTTGCACACACCCTTTATTTGCACTTTGCAAAGTAAAGGAGTTAGAGAATAGTAGACATCGACCAAACCACTGGGGGGTACATGAGGAGGAATCAGTCTTTCAAAACTTACAAATTTATTGTTTTCTATTCATATTAAAAATAAATAGCTTTCACCGCATGTAATATCATTTTAAATGTCATAGTTATATATTTACAGAGATGCATTGAGGACGATGATGCGGTCTTTCACAGAAAAAGGGAAGCCAGACCTCTTTATCTCCACTGTAATTTAATAATTGCACTGGGACCCACCCTCTGATGTATAGTCCTAGAGTAGGTTTCCTTTTCAAATCATAAGTGAAAGTGTTACACTGGCAGCAGGAAGGGAAAGGTTTACTTGTTTTATAGACTGCTGAAGCATATGCCGGAGACGCAGAGAAATTATCAAACTCTTTTGTAAGTAACCTTTTAAAAATCTTTCAGATTAACCCTGCTGAATCTCTACTGTGTTCTACAGTAATACAGACTACAGAAGTTATTATTGTTCTTATTTTTTAACTGATTCTGCTGGGTCAGTGAAGGCTTGTGTTCTTCTTCTTCCTTCAGGGACATGGAAGAACAATGTGGTGAGAAAATGAGTTTACTTATTTACTTACTTTATCAGATATTTCAATATTAGAGAGAATAGACTGCATTTAGTAATTACAGGAGACAGCATGCACATAACAGCCCTGCGTCAACTTTGCTAAAAGGTTAATGCATCTTTAAGTTTCTGTGAAGCTCAGTACATAAGTAGATCTTTATTGTAAGAGTAATTGTTAATGATGAAGGTTTAAAAACTAAACCAGAAATTGTATCACCTGCATTATTTGATGCAAAACCCATCATGATTAGAAACATAAAACATTAAAATATGAAGATAAAGGTGATGTGGAAGGGTTTGGGCTTTGTGACCTTAATTCATGGTGTCACTAAATTCAGTTTGTTGCTCTTTCAAAATGTTTGTATTCAGATGAGTCGCCTCTTACAAACACACGTCATACTGCTGGTGAACAATTAGTGCACTCACAGAGTAAATGATTAATCTGAACGGACTATCACTGGAGCTCATGTGTAGTTACAGCAGGACAGGCGTTTATACTCTGGTGGTTGGTCTGGGTGGTCTGGCAGCACAGTGGCATGGAGGTTAGTGCCGTTGCATCACAGCAGGATGGTTAAAATCTGAGCTAAAATCTGTGTGGAGCTCTCCCCATGCTTGTGTGAGTTCTCTCCAGGGAATCTGGTCTCCCTCCATAGATGTGCAGGGTTAGGTTAACTGACTGTAGCTGCAAAAGTGTGTGTGTGTGTGAATGGTTGCCCATGCACTAAACGGGTGACCTGTCCAGAGCTTATCCCGCCTCTCACCCCATGCTATCTGGGGTAGGACCCTGATTTGGATTAGCACAAGAAAACAGATAACTGGTGTTGAGGCGGGGAGTTAAAATGCACTGTGTAAGACTGCAGAAAGACATGCCCTTTTTACACTTAGCTTCACTTTCTTTTATAACTGAAAGTTCCAATTACTGGACAAATGCATTTGAACTGTTTATAGGCTCGAAGTGAAAGCATCGCAGCAGAATTAATGCCTTCACTTTAAGTCTAAAAACAGCTGAAAGTGCTGTGGCAGAAATAGTGCTTTTACTTCGAGCCTATATAGGTCAAATGCAAATTCCCATTTTCAGTTGTAACAGAAAATGAAAGTGAGTTAAAAGAGGGGTTGTCTTTTTGCTTTCTTAAACTATGTATTTTTATTTTTAAACCCCACCTCAATCACCAGAAAATCAAAATCCCTGTATTCTTTCTACATCTTCTTTAATATATGTGCACCAATAATAGTCATGACTTAAATGAGTCATTTACTCTCTAGTGTTGCCATAGTGTAGTGGTTCACACACTTGCTTTACAGGCAAAGGGTTCCTGGTTCAATTCCTGGTGGGGACACAAGCCCCTCTCACCATGGAGGGCTGTGTCAGGAAGGGCATCTGGTATAAAAAACCTCTGCCAGATTATTAATGTGCTGTAGTGAGCCCTTTGGAAAAAAATACAAGGCAGAAGCTGAAGGTACAAATGGGTCATTTACTCTATAAGTGTTCTAACTGTGTACTGGCAGTAAAAAATAAAGTGCTTGGTACTGTAAATGTCTGAATTTCAGAATACTTTATTTAACAACTGAGCAATAGACTAATAATCTGAGATTTTCATTCAGTCATGCACAGAGTAGAAGATACTGAGGAAGTTAATATACATATATTTTCTCATTTATGCAGTCTTGCCCAGTGTCAGTTTTGATAAGCTTTCCCTTCATCTTCTTCGAGTTGACTCAAATTTTCTTTTTCCTTCAGCTTTAGTTTCGTGGAAGAAATTCTGTGTCTGGGAGGCGGGAAGAACAAATGGGGCTCATTATCCCATTATTAAAAAGCTTGAAAAACATGGCCAAATTGAAGTGACCTCTACAGCCGAATGTGACTACCTTCTGGTTTTCTGTCCAGTCGTTTCAAGAGTTGGAACAGACATTGGAGAGGCCCTGGATAACATACCTCGTAAGACATGCCAAGTCACGCTAGCGTTCTTTTGTCATTACAGTTATAGGGACGTGATCCACACTTCACACAAAGTATAGTATAAGGACTTAAATGCTGGGTCAGCTACAGATTACACCTAGAAGAAATTTTATGACATCTTATAATATGGCGATGCCCCCCCCCCCCCGCAGCTATAACACCTTTCATTCTTCTGGGCAGGCTTTCAAAAGGATTTTGGAGTGTCTCTGTGGGAATTTGTGTCCATTCATTCAGAAAACATTTGTAGGATCAGACACTGATGTTGGACGTGAGGGCCTGACTCACAGCTTCTGTTCATACTAAAGGTGTTGGGTGGGGTTGCTGTCAGGGCTCTGAGTATGCCTGTTGGGTTCTTCCACACAAAACTCATTCAAGCATGTCTTTATGGACATTGCTTTGTGCACTGGGGCACAGTCATGCCGGAAGAGGAAATGGTTTTCCCCAAACTGTTCCCAGAGAGTTGGGAGCATAAGTTTGTCCAAAATGTCTCAGTAACACTAACCCCAGAAAAGCAAATACATTTCCTCCTCCATTTTACTGCCACATTTAAAGTTGGCATAATGCAGTCCGGCAGGTAAGATTCTCCTGATATTCATCAAATGCAGAATCATTCAGTAGACTGCCAGAAAGAGAGGCATGATTTGTCACTCGACAGAACATATTTCCACTGCTCCAGAGTCCAGTGGCTGGTGCTTTACTCCACGCCTTTGGACCTGTGTTCGATGTAAGGCTTGCATGCAGGTGCTCGGACATGGAAACTCATGCTTTGAAGGTGTGCTGTGATGGTATACTGTTTTTGTTCTGGTGTTAATGTCATGTTTGAAACTCTGTAGTTTCTGTGTCAGCATAGAGTTGGTGAGTTTTACATATTATGCAAATCAGCACTACCAAAATAAACACAGCCCTACTCTGCAACTTTACATGGTCTGCTGCTTTGTGGCTGAGTTGCTGTGGTTCCTCAACTCTTCCACTTTGTAATAAGACCACTTCTGGTTACATTTGAAATATCTAGGAAGGAGGAAATTTCACAAACTGACTTGTTGCAATGCTAGTATCCTTTTACTGTACCACACTCAAACTCAGGGAGCTCTTAAGAGTACGCCACTCTTTGTCTATACTTGTGTCCACATAGTGCATGTTCAGACGTGCCATAGCCAATTTTTATATGTCTGGGTGGTCAGTATATGTTTGAGTGTGCATATGACTGGGTCTGGGTCTAGGGTTTGCTGAGTCATTGTCTGTAGGGACATGGTGGTGGTGGGTGGGGGGTAGCCCCTCCCCTCTTGTCACTGCTGTGTCACTGGGGGGGGTGTGGGTGCTTCCTTGGTGGTCCCAGGTGGGTTGGGACGACTATATATACATATATTTATATATCGTCATACCATCATCACCACCATCATAGATCAGGATACTGTGGTTTGTTCAGTCACTGTTGCTGGTATGACCTAAAAGTGAGCTGAGATACCAAATAGTGCCCCTTTAACATTTCCCATTCCTAAAACGGGCTAAAATAAGTGGTTGTCATATGAAGACAAGGAAGTTAAAATATCATGTTTTCTGACAAGAATTATATTAGATTTATTCATAACATAAGAGGTGATGAGAATGATCACATTTAGCAGGGAACCACATACAGCTTTTATAAAACCCGAGCCCGAGACGTAGTAACCCAATTCATGTGTTTCACTTTATTTAATCCTCGTGTTTTGTGCTTACAGCTGGTAAACCAGTAATTCTGGTGGTGATGCACCACACTTTCAATCCCAATCATGTTGTATCTGAAAGCTGGAAACAGGTGAACAACCCAAATGTCCGCCTCACTGTGGACTGTCTGTTTTATGAGGAAAAACTCCTTGATTGCCAGCTCAATGACATCATGTGGAGTAAGATCCGGGGGATTTTTGGAGATCCCATTCCCCAGGTAATGACTAGACTCAGTAATAAATAGCTATTGCCATTGTGATCAACCTCTTTTATGACACACATATGGCAAGTTAATTATTGCAAATCTTGGGGTTCATAATATTACGCATACTTTTTTCATTTTAGGTCCCTTGCAAACCCAAATGGATGTCTCGTAAGTAACTATGAGTTTTAGATTACATATAAAATTTGTTCTAAGCCTACATTTATAATTTACTTAAATGTCCATAACCACATGAAACTGTTTCTAACTGCTGTGGAATCAGTTCAGAGGATATCGGATTTCTAATGGCTCTGGTTTTCTTTCAGGGAAAGTTTGGATTGCTGTTGCTGCAGCTGTGCTCATCATTGTACTGATCATTATTATTACTCAAGTAGTATAGAACCACTCAGAAGAACTGTCAGGATGGTCACGAACGAGCATGGGAAAATCAAAATAAATCCATGTATTACTTACCACTATCATCACATTAGAGTTTTCTTGAACGTACTAAATAAATGTGCTCTAGCATTCACATGTAGGTATCTACCAAAGCTTGATACCCAAGGTGTGCTATTGTTGTTCCAACTGTGTTATAGTTATGAAGGCTGATGTAAAAATTTTCATGTTGAATCATTTGAGCAATGTGGAGCAAAATAGAAGTGCAGTTTGTTCTGAAAGAGTAACTACACTAAAAGGACATTTTGGTTATGAAATTGTGAAAAATTTGAATGTAACAGTTAGAAGTCAACAAGTAGCTATATTTCACATTTTTGTCTTTCTGTGTTTTCTTATCAATAATTCAAACTTTAAACCTCTGCTAAATATTTGCATGAATATTTACACTGATCACTATATGTAATGTAACTATATGTATCTCTATATGTAATCTATTCTTTAACAAGATGTCTTTATGAGAGGCATTTACAGAAACCAGTGAGCCTTGTAGTTTAGCAATGCGGCTGTGATTTTTATGCTTAGAGGGAAGGTTTACAAGACGATAGTGAGGCCTCCTGTGATGTATGGTTTGGAGATGATGGCACTGACAAAAAGACAGGAGGCGGAGCTGGAGCTGGCAGAACTGAAGATGTTGAGAGTTTCCCTGGGAGTGACCAGAATGGACAGGATTAGAAATGCATACATCAGAGGGACAGCTCATGTTGAGATGTTTGGAGATAAAGTCAGAGAGGCGAGGCTGAGATGGTTTGGACATGTCCAGAGGAGGGATAGTGGATATATTGGACAA
>VUQH01058702.1:0-11738 GCA_015106775.1 Etroplus canarensis
GGGTGCTTTGTGACAGAAGGATAGCAGCAAGAGTGAAAGAAAAGGTTTACAAGACTGTAGTGAGACCTGCTATGATGTACGGTTTGGAGATGGTGGCACTGACAAAAAGACAGGAAGCAGAGCTGAAGGTGGCAGAATTGAAGATGTTGAGATTTTTCCTGGGAGTGACCAGGATGGACAGGATTAGAAAGGAGTACATCAGAGGAACAGTTCAAGTTAAGAAGTTTGGAGACAAAGTCAGAGAGGCAAGGCTGAGATGGTTTTGACATGTTCAGAAGAGGGGTAGTGGATGTATTGGACAAAGGATGTTGAGGATGGAGCTGCCAGGCAGGAGGAGAAGAGGAAGACCACAGAGAAGGTTCATGGATGTGGTGAAGGAGGACATGCAGAGGGTTTGTGTGAGAGAAGAGAATGCAAGGGATAGGGTGAGATGGAGGCAGATAATCTGCTGTGGGGACCTCCAACAAGAGCAGCTAGAAGAAGAAGAAGAAGAAGAAAGAAGAAATGATGGAATATTCAAAGTATTTGCAATTTTACATTGATGAACATTATTCTGAAATGTATCCACAGTTTGTAGATGTACATTCTCACAGCACGTGGAACCTCTACCCATCTTTACTTCTGAGAGACTACCTCGCTAAAGTCAACTTTTTTTTGAGAAATGTTGCTGCCATCAAATTCAAGATGAGCTAGTATTCTTCTAGAATTAGTACAATGTCTCACTTTCAACATTTGATGTTTTCTATTTTCTATTGTCAATAAAATACTGATTTATAAGATTTGCAGATAATTGCATTGTGTTTCTTTTATATTTTACCCAGCATTCCAACCTTTTTGGAAATGGGGTTGTACATTCAGTTATACTAGTGGCAGCAAATCAACTACATGCAAATGTTTGAACCCTAATTCCTAAATAGTTTTTATGCATTTATAGATTAGTTTGTCATGTGTTTAAACATTGACGCACCAGGGAATATTCACCTCAACTCTCTAATCAATAAACACTTTTAATGCTAATCATCTGCTGCATCTACCCACTGTATTGATTCTCAGTCCTTGAAATCAAAATTACACCAGCTTTAGTAAAAGTAGACTGTGCACATAATTAACCATGCTCAAGCACTTGCATATTCAAACACATGGATTCAGGTTTTTTGATGATGGCAGGAGGAACCATTTTGTTTATTGACCCTCCTTTGTCTGAAGGACAAGGTCATTGGGTCATCTGTCACAGAGCTGGAGGCGACAGTGACACACACACGCACTCTTCAAACAGAACTGACAGACCATGCAGTGGACAGATGCATTTGGTTAATGGGGGTCATCAGGCAGTTTAGGTTGTAGTTAGGGCAGAGCTAACATTGTTAGTCTGCATTTGATCATGCTGGATAGGAGATCACAGAGGTTACAGGAGATAACTTAACTACAAAGGCTGTCTGTCCTATCAGCAGGTTACTAGTGATTTCCTCACCTTTTGCCCAGTTATCAAAGTTTCTCATCTAGTGGAGCTGATTATATTGTGGACAATAAGAATATCTGAATTTTTCAAGTTTTGCCATATATCTCTCATAACTGGGGAAGAGGTATGTGAGATAAGAATAATCAAGACTCAGCATATTCAGACTTGTATATTAAGATAAATTGTGAAGGCCTATATTAATAGAGTATCGCTCTTTAATCCTAATATAGCAACATATCAGCTGAAGCCCTAAAAGCTGAAATGAGAGAGTGCATTACTTGAGTCTGCTACTGAATGTGAAGCATGCTGCTGACAGAGCCTGAGAAGTATTCCTGCTATGCTTTATTCTGTTTCCGCGCCACTACATCCTCACTTTGACATTTGGCTGTGATAAGAGGAAAGCCTTGAATCCCACACATATCCACAGTGAATTCCAACCGCTGGATTCTAACTCCACTCCCACACTGCAGTATACAGTAAAACTGCTGCGTAGTCCTTGGACAATGCTTGGATTCAGGCTGTATGCATGAGGCCTTTTCTCATTTCCTATCACTAGCATCTGCAATGCTAATGACTGGCTGAGTGTGTTTCTCTCTGGCAGAGAGAGGTTGCATTTTCTCTATACAGCTCTGTCTACAGAACTTTTTTCTCGTTCTTCCTCTCTTTGGCTTTGCAGTTGCGTAGGCAGCGCATCTGAAGCAGCATCAAAGCTCTAGACGTCAAAAGAAGCCGTATGTCTCAGCTGAACGCAGAATGTTGCACAATCTTGGTAGTGAATCGAAAGATCACTTACAGTATGTCTTTATGGTTGTTCCATTAGATAGTCGCTGTGCAGGAAAAAGCAGTTTTGTGTGCTGCAGCTGTGGGACACTTTCTTTACTTTCTCATATGTGCAGCTTGAGTTCCCCTCAGGTTCAGATTCCACTTCGGTATTAAACACCTCTTTGTAAAGTCATAGTCTACTCCCACTACAAGTTCACAGGAACTCCAAAGGATTTATTCCACCTGAGAAAGGTGGAGGACCATATCCTCCCCTTCATGCATTCACCTCTCCCACTTTCCTCTTTATTTCTATATGCCTCTCTCCATCTCTGCCTCCAATTGCTCCCTGTCTCTCTCTGCCTCTTTCAGATTTACACACACAATCCGAGCACACTGGAAGCTTTTTCGAACCCAGAGACTTTGTTGTATCAGTGTCAGTTTTGACTTTCCTCCCTCAGTGAGGAGGATTGCTGGCGGCAGAGAGCCGTGCCGGAGGTGACTTCCTGTTCAACAGCTGGGCCCTTGTTCGGCCCGGGCCTCAGCTACACTATGATAATCTTCCATGAGTCTTTCCACATGGGCAGAGAAGCCGCTGTGTCGCACCACTGTTTTTCCTGCCTTCCAACAAAGAAGAAAAGGTGATTGTGTTAAGACCTCTCAGCCCCTTCTCGGGGTCCAAATGTTTGTGTAGCATGTGTGTCTGTGAACGAGCTGTGAATCATTTTGCTACCAGGATGAATGCATGAATCAGCCTTTCAGTAAGTATGTAAAGCAGTGGCTGGCTGAGGTGTATGGATTTGGAGCATTCAGCTGTCACCAGCTGACCTCACCACAGACACACTTTGTGCTCAGACACAGAGGAAACAGGGCTTCTCTCTATCCTATCCCCCCTTTTTGCAGAACACTTAAACCCCAGTTGGTTATCTTTCTGTGTTGTTTGTCTATATTGGTGGAGGCAACTAACATATTTAAAAAAATCTATTTTCCCAATATCCCCCTCCCCCCCTTTGCCATGACCTTTGGCCAGTCACAAGTCATGGAACGCCTCTGGGCACAGGAACTCACCCGCACAGAGGTCACCTAAGGTCACCTCACTCTACCTAGGTCCTTGTGTGCACTGATAGGACTTTGATGGCTTATTAGGGAATGTAATGGTAGGTGAAATAGTGGGAGTCTCAGCCCCTATCACATGCTGGGAAGGTGGCTAAACTAGCCTGTTATTAGAGGAATTAGACAGGAAGTAAGAAAAGACAGATCCAGACTTCTGTTGATAATTAAAGTAAGAAGCTGGGTTAATTTTCAGTCAAAAGATGTTTAGATTTAGCTCAAGTGTAAAGTAAGCCAAGTGTAAAGTAAATCAGTTGCAGTTTTTGAAGTTATAGACTTTAGTTTTATTCGTGGATTTACTGGCCATATCTATTCTGTTCTATTTAATCCAGATGAGACTTTTGGGTTTAATAAAAAAGTCCTTCCTGTCCCTTGACAAGAAGACACATGCAACCATAAAGAATCACGCTGTTGGTTTCACACAGTGCTATTCTGAACTTCATTTCCAACTGAAAGGCAGATGACACACGTGCAGCTATGATTGGACAAGACAGCTGCTCCCAGGATGTACAGAGGGCTTTGATTGGCCTTGGCAGCTGCCCATGCCGAGCTTAGTTTTAGTGCTTGCTAAGTGTGTGTGTGCATTATCAGTGAGGTCACCATTTTACCATACCGCACTAATGCTTTTGAGCTGATGTTTATCCCTCTAATCAAGTAAAGGCTTTGACTGCTGTGGTCATCACTGAAAGGAGGGTTGTTCAAAAAAGCTGAACTGTGTCTTTGTATTCAGCACCTGATTCAAACATTAATGAGCTGCACTGTGCTCAGTGAGTTTAAAACTGCCTAAGTGATTTAAGATTATATATTTTGGTGCAAATTTTGCTTTCAGTCTAGCAAATATAATATCTTTTATCCCTCCTCCAATTTAAACCTTTTTGCTTTATGTCAGAAGTCTGGGATATTTATTCAAAAGTGAACTCCAGTAGCCATCATAGCTGGCTTACAGAGAAGGAGGTGTTGTGAAACATCCACTTACCAGTTGTCGAGAACAGTATGCTCACAGTAGATCCCTAAAACACACAGGGAATGTGAGAACTCCGAACAGACAGGACCCCAAGAATGCCACACATGCACACACACAGAGTTATTCATGAAGTGATACCAAAAGAAAGAAAATCCAGTGCCAAAAAGTCAACAGTACCCATCTTCCCTTCATCTGTGGTGTGGTTTGAGATGTGAAAACAGCTGAAACAATTACATAATCTTGCCTTAGCTGTATACAGTGCCACTGCTGCAGAAGGAGAAGTGCCACTGTAGGCCCTGCCACAGATGGCACTTCTGCCTGCCCACACCTGTGAACCATTTGGACTCAAATTGTTTATTTGGCTTTTCTTAAGTGCTACCAGTGTTTCCTCTGTGCATTTGTGTCCCCTCTGAAAAAGACCCTCCCCCCAACACACACACACACCTAAACACTGTGTCCCTTTGGGCAATGCACAGTTTTGACTTGACCATCAACCAAATAGTCCCAAATTAACCCACAGGACACGCTTCATCTTCCACCCTCACCCCACCCCCTCTTTTCTTTAGGCTGTCCACTTCCAGAAATGCACAGGCACTTACCACAAATAAAGGAGCAATTCAAACAAAGTCTTCAGAATAACATGTTGACCTGTTGTTTACTTGGGTTTGTTGGGGGTTTTTTTTAGCCTTTTTAAGGGAACCCTCTCTTCATGCTCCTTTAAATGTATTTGTGTGTTTGTTGTTGCCAACACAGAAGAGGAGACTGCTATCTATTAAGTTAAACATTGCTCTCAGTCATCTAAACAGCAGCGTGCGGCGTGTGACTCAAGCTTGTGGTCAAATTTATGGCTGCACGCTCCAGCTTTAAGTTGGTAGGATGATGCACCCACAGCACTGGCCTTGGCTGATGTCGTCCATGGTGATAAAATGATTTTCCAGTCCCGGCCCTTCTCAGACAGATTTCTTTGAGAGCAGAAATCCACCCAAAGTGGTTTGAGAAAAACTGGAGCATTGATGTATCTAAAAAATTCATCTCATTAACAACAGCACACTGCCAGCACCATCCTGCTGGAGCTTGCAGGTGCTAACGAGGTCCACTCAATTTGCTAATGAGATAACAAGCAGGCTAATGAGGCCCTGAAAGAAGGTCATGATGTAATGGAATACCCAGCTCACACCAACACAGCAATATCAGAGATGAAATCTTCTGGGGAATTAAAGAGCTTAAAATGAATATGCAATAAATTGGGCTATTATAACCCATCCCTGTTGGGGATGTTTCTTAATAGGAGCTTTGATGGAAATAGTAAGAGCTCATAATAAAAAAGAATGGCCAAAACAAGAGGTACAATTTCCCGATGTTTTTCTTTGCACTTTGTTCAAGATATTGAGAATGATAATCTTATACAGAATGTTAGATGGTTATAATAAAAAATGGCAAAATGACAAAAAAATATTTAAATTAGTGTGGCTCAAAAGGAGCTAAGTTTATGTCACTTATGTCACTTTGCACCTTGCACTAAGTTTCTGATGTTTAAATATTTGATCATTTCTTCTGGAGTAGCTATGGGCTTAATGTGTGTGCAGTAAAGGTGTTTAGCCCTTGGTTATTGGGGGGGGCCTTGCATTTGTATAATAACCAAACATTAACCATCAGAAAACAATTGCTGCCTCCATAATTTATCTGTTTACTAAAACAAATGTATTCAACTGCTAAAGAAAGTTAACTTAAATTTGACAATAGTCAAATACTTCTTAAATTTTTGCTATTTTATGATACTGTGTGTGGTTACCCCAGGCTTTTCCTTGTACAAAATAGTGCTCATGCAGTATGTACATTTTTCTGTGATGACATGTGCAAGGCATGTTCCCTTTCATCCCTCCTTCTATGATTCAGTGGAAAATTCCCTGATTGTTGTTGTGCCGTTTAGAAAACATACTGGCTGCAACCAAAGCTCCGGCTGTTTCAGTCATAATCCTTTGTGCCTCTCAGTGCACGGCTTCCTCATCAAAAGAGCGCTGAACTCCACTGGGAAATGGGGGAGGAAGACGGGATGGGGGCATGGAAGGCACAACTCTAAGAAAAAGGAAAGTATCAGTGATGTATGGCCAAATGAAAGAATATGTGTGCTACTAGTGTTTAAGGCAAGCACAAAACTGGATAACTCTGATCTAACATAATTCAGAGTGTAATAAGTGTGTGCCCTGGAGCTCATCCAAAGCATTACCCAGGCAAAAAAACAAATAAACAAATATAGTTGAGTCAACATTACTCTTTCACATGCCAAAACAGACTGGCCAGACTACTTCAAGCTGATAGGAAGGCAAGATTAACAACCAGGAAGAGCATCTTTGAATACACAACGTGTCAAACAAGTAGATGAAGCAGATGGGCTCCAGCAACAGAAACCCCTCCTGTCAGCTAAGAACAGGAAACTGAGGCTACAGTCTACACAGGCTCACCAAACTGGACAATAGAACATTGGAAAAATGCTGCCTGGTCTGATGATTCTGTTGTGACATTCAGATGGTACGGTCAGAATTTGGTGTAAACAACAGGAAAGAACAGATCCATCAATGATTCAGGCTGCTGCTGGAGGTGTGGTGGTGTGGGCGATATTTTCTTGGAATACTTTGGGTGCCTTAGTACCAGTGGAGCATTGTTAAAATGCCACAGCCTACCTGAGAATTGTTGCTGACCATGCCCGCCCATCACTTAATGGCTACAATGTACCCATCTTCTGATGGCTGCGGCCAGCAGGATAATGCGCCATGTCAACACTGAGACTGGTATCTTGAACATAACAATGAGTTCACTGTACTCAAATGGCTTCCACAGTCATCATATCTCAATCCATTAGAGCACCTTTGGGATGTGGTGGAACAGGAGATTCGCATCATGGATGTGCAGCTGACAAATCTGCAGCTAGTACAATGCCATTATGTCAATATGGACCAAAACCTCTGAAGAATGCTTCCAGAACCTTGTTAAATCTATGCCACAAAGAATTAAGGCAGTTCTGAAAGCTAAAGGGGGTTCAGTCTGGTATTAGCAAAGTATATCTCACAAAGTGGCAGATGAGCGTATTATTCCTTCCAACATTCTATTCTTAAAATACTTATTAAAGTGGCAGAAAAACTTTAGTGCATTCACACTCATTGACTCTTCGCATCATATAACCACCAAACAGACTTGATGCTGTTTGACATCTTAAAGGAAGGGAGCGGTATTCAAAACAAATATGAAGCAAGAGCAAAATTGTCCTGACTCACTGATGGCAAAGGTCAGGAAGCAAAGCATCCTTAGTGTGCCAGCGTTCATTTCTACGTGTGGTTGTGTGTGTGCATTTTGAAATCCTGAAATAGATTAGGGAGCGTATCCGCACATTCTCTTCTAATGTTTTCAATCTTCCTGTCCATTTGTCCATCATGCAGTGGTGCAGCACTTCCTGTTTGAGTCGTCGTGGTGATGAGTGCATAGCCAATAAAAAGTCAAACAGGAAGCTGAGTGGAGACTCTCTGATTGTTGCTGAGGTGTGTGGACCAGGAGTCCCGATTGTACATCCGCCATGCTTTTTCCCCTTTTATTAACGCACGCATGCACACACCCACACATGCTGAACTATAAACACACGTACACACAAAAAGTCAGACAACGGCTAAAACAATTAACTTGATCTAGTGATTATGCAAAAACTCAGTGAGATGAAACACAACATAAATATTAACCATCCTCTTGTTGTGCACAAAAATATGCAAACACACATGGTCTCAGTGGGTTTATAATGAGTGTGGAAGTGCATGGAGGTGACAACACAGAGACAGGAAGACAGAGCTGCTGGATATGTAATGGAAACATCCCGAGTCCGAGCCAAGAATGGCTGAAACATTCATGTTTTGTTATTTCCTACACAACATGCTAAAAGGGTGTGGTATGAGACTGGAGCATCAGATAGGATGCCAGTGACACTTAACTGACTGTAAAAGTGCGCTAAGATATCTTTTCCTAGGAAGTGGGATATTAAACAAAAACTTCAATATTACCATTTACCACGAAGCCACTCTGATTAATAGGAGTGTCTCAAAGCATAAAGGGTAAATAGTAGGGTTAGGTGGTCCTGTGTCCCAGACAGGGTGGGCTGGCTAGTGACCAGACAGGAGCCACCTGGTGAAAGGCCAAGGACAGGGTTGTAACCCTGGAAGGAAGTGTAGGTTCTGCAGAGCATATGAGGGGCAGGATGTGTAGGAAAGACCGGGACAGATTTTCCACTCTCCATTATTGTCACTTAGGTGAATGAGACTATCCATATTAGCCTGGTATATACAATATTGTACTATCCTAATGGTATTGAATTCAACTGCGAATACTTTTACATAATTTTTTATGTGACTGGGGATTTTTTTAACAATATTTTTTAATTTTTTTATTTTCCATCAAAAACAGCTGAAACCAGATGTGACACATTTTGCCTACAAAAGACAATTAATATCTTCCAGATCAGGGCCAACACCTTTGTGGAATAACACCAATGGGGATCCATTATGAAGGGTATTGTATGATTACCAGTCATACAATGCATCCTAACCCAAAGCCCAGTGGTACTAATTGGGGATCTACATGAGAAGCAAGCTGATGTGCCAAAGTGGTGTGAATTTCCCTCTTGATTACTGCACATTATACTTAGTGCAATAAAAGATGCTACTTAGGCTTTTTAACTCCTTGGTAGATGTAAATTTGCCCAAATGCTGCTGTACAATAAGTTGTTCATAAGATAAAGTACACAGTTGTAGTCCGTGTTTAATAATCAAGAAAGAAGCTGATGTGCCAAAGAGGTCTGATTTTCCATTGTGATTACTGTATATTACTCTTAGTACATTAAAAGTTGGAAAAAGAACACGAAATCTCGGGGAAAATCCAGATTTACTTCTGGATCAGAATTATATTTTTCTGAGTATAAAACAAAGGAGAAAAAATAGGCTCAAGCAGAATTGGATTAGAAATGATTTTCCCCATCAGAGTCTGCACATCTGCCTAAAATTCTTTAATTCTTCTGTACTCCCGGATACAATGGGACAGGGTCCATTTCATTTCATTAAATTTGATGCAAAATATTTTTAATATTTTGCATTAAATTTATTGAAATTCTCAAGTGTTACATATAATTCATTTTACATTTCTACTGCAATAATTGAATTGTTGTTTATTGGCCTTAGCACAGGCTATTTTCCAATGTTACTCTGTAATTTTCCTCAATGCAACCAATTTTTACTATGAATGTTCCAGTCTGATTGGAAATATTTGAAGAGCCAGATTAAATCAGCTAAGGATAGCTTTTATTCAAACTACTTTCTATTTCAACAAGAAAACTCATGTTTCTATCTGGTCTAATAGAAACAGATCTGTCTTGAGACAGAGCTCTGTGAGAGTAGGCCAATCCATTAATTTCACTTCTATAATTATGATATTTCATATCAGTAGAAGAGCACCAGCAGACATCTAAATTTTGTTCGAAGGAGAGCAAACATAGCATGGAGAGAGTTAAAAACAAGTTCTTTTGTTTGTTTGAAGTTGCTTGTGACTTCTAATTTAACAGTACAGAAATAATGATCAAATTACCAATTACAGAAATGTGCCACTGGAAGGCAACACTTTTCTTGCTTCTCTTACTCTCTTTTTCATTTTGTTATGTTAAGTTTAACACATGTTCGGAAGTAATGAAGTATAATGAACTCTACTGATGTTAGTTTCACTTTATTTCTCTCTCATCTCATCTAGAAGGGCATATGCTGTAAAATGTAGAGCAGAAGGCCACAAAAAGAGAGAAACGATCATCCTAGAAACTATCTCACCCTATTCCTTGAATCCTTTTCTCACACACCAACCCTCTGCATTTCCTTCTTAACTATGTCCATCAACCTTTTCTATGGTCTTCCTCTTCTCCTCCTGCCAGGCAGCTCCATCTTCAACGTCCTTTGTCCAATACATCCACTATCCCTCCTCTGAACATGTCCAAACCATCTCACGCTCTCTGACTTTGTCTCCAAACTGCTCAACCTGAGCTGTCCCTCTGATGTACTCATTTCTAATCCTGTCCACTCTGGTCACTCCCAGCGAAAATCTCAACATCTTCAATTCTGCCACCTCAAGCTCAACCTCCTGCCTTTTCGTCAGTGCCACTGTCTCCAAACCATGCATCACAGCACATCTCACTACTGTCACTCTTGCTGCTATCCTTCTGTCAAAAAGCACCCCTGACACTTGTCTCCACCCTGCCTGCACTCTTCTTCCTCTTGTGCTCTGTCCATTGCTTTAGATAGTTGATAAGTATTTAAACTCATCCACCTTCACTGCCTCCAATCCTTACATCTTTGCCATTCCACCTGCCTCCCTCTCATTTACACACATGCATCCTGTCTTACTTCTACTGACTTTCATTCCTCTTCTCTCCAGTACATACCTCCACCACTCCAGGCTCTTCTCCACCTGCTCTCTGCTCTGACTACAGATCACAATGTCATCTGCAAACATCATAGTTCATGGAGACTCCTGCCTGACCTCATCTGTCAAATTGTCTATCATCACTGCAAACAAGAAGGGGCTCAGAGCTGATCCCTGATGTAATCCCACCCCCACCTTGAACCCATCTGTCACTCCTACCACACACCTCATGACACACCTCAGGACCTCTCGCTGTCCTCATCATGTCCTGCACCACCTTCACATACTTCTCTGCCCCTCTTGACATCCTCATACAATACCACACTTCCTCTCTTGACACTCTATAATATGCTTTCTCAAGATCCACAAAGACACAGTGCAACTCCTTCTGACCTCCTCTGTAATTCTACAGCAACACTCTCAAAGCAAGCATTGCATCTGTTGTACTCATTCTCGGCATGAAGCAATACTGCTGCTCACTGATCATCACCTCTCTTCTTAGCCTAGCTTCAACAGCTCTTTCCCATATCTTCATGGCATGGCTCATCAACTTTCCTCTGTAGTTACTGCAGCTCTGCATATTACCCTTATTCTTGAAGATCAATACCAGTGCACTTCTTCTCCATTCTTCTGGTAACTTCTCATTTGCCAAAATTGTGTTAAACAATCTGGTTAATGAGTCCACTGCCCCTCTCCTAAACATCTCCATGCCTTCACAATTATGACATCTGGACCAATTGTTCCTCATTCATCAGCTCCTCAATGTACTCCTATCTTCTTAACACACTCTCTTCACTTGTTAAGACATTTCCACTTCTATCCTTAATCACCCTAACCTGCTGTACACCTTTTCCAGCTAGGTCTCTCTGTCTCGTTAATCAGTACAAGTCCTTCTCTCCTTCCTTGGTGTCCAGCCTCTCATACAACTCACTATAAACCTTTTCCTTTGCCTTTGCAGCTTCTCTCTTTGCTACCCAGTAGCAAAGAGAGAAGGAGTACCCCAGTATT